>JAOTRH010479503.1:0-59640 GCA_034768845.1 Heliamphora exappendiculata
TTTGGGGTTTAGAAAATTCAAGGGGTTTAAGGTTTAGAGATGTATGGAGTTTAGAGATGTGTGGGGTTCAGGGAATTCGAAGAAGGATGCTCAGATATCTTAGACTCTTTTATTTTAAAAAGAAAATCACATTTTTTTCAGAAAACAATAGATATTCTGTGCATCCCCCACGTGCTCCCATCAAAGCATCCGCACTTTGTTCTTAAGGAAATCAGGACTCCTATTTTTTATCTAAGGAGAAAATTCAAGCCAATTTGGGCTAGGCCTTATCGAATCAAGACTATCATGACCGGTGCTGCTGTAATCATCACGGATTTGAATGGTAACACGTTTTCTAATTCGATCAACATGTACTAGCTCAAAAAGTATTACCCTTGAGAGAAAAATAACATATAAAAAAAAGGTTGCTGGGTTAAAAATTGAAAAGGTGACCCAGGCAAAAGTTAATGCAGCACGTAAGATCGAAAACATGAAAGAGAAAACTTGGCAAAAGTTAAGGCATCATAAAAGGAGAGTGTTAATACTCGAGAGTAAATAGAGCCTGAACTACACTATGGCCTGATTTCATTTTTAAGGATACGTTGGTAGCTTTTTTCAAGAAGTCTGACCACCTTCTTTGTTTTAGCCATCTTTGAATCTGAGTAATGATCAATGCAAAATTATCTTTAAGTTCTGATAATAAAGTTATTTGATTATAAGATTTGAAAAAATTTAAATAATTGGGATCCTTTTTTAGATAAACGTGGGATTTTCATTACTACATCTGCGATTACAAAATTTTGGAAATAAAGGGCAGGCACGCAAGTTCCAAACTCTAAATAAAGAAGTAAGTTACAAAATTCTAAAAGAAAAATAGATCTCTTAGATCTTCCTTCTCATTACTACTTATTCTTCTCTCTCTTCTTTGTTTCCGCTCTCTTTTTCTTGAACTAGCCATGCCTTATACTCCTCAGGGAGTTCAATGTGGGACAACTCTTGCATCTCCATTAGTGAACGAGATGGCTAAGCCTCCTGATACCGAGCCAAAAATGGGGCCTGAAGGGAAGATGAATATATACAACCACGTACGTCGTGAATTATGATCTAACCTCAACCAAACTGCCTCATGATTTGGTGTGGATAGTAGAAGATGGACAGCTGCAGACCAATTAGCAAGACATTTAGATGGTCCGTGGTAGTGACTCGATACATTTTTATTTTTAGTAATTAAATAATTGTCTTATAATGATTAAAATTAATGGTATTAACCTTGAGAGATCAACAATTCATAATATAGGTGATTGGTGCGTGATGGGACACCGAAGTATTGGTATGCGATTAATCCCATATAAATGTTAGAAGATTAATAAATATCATATGAATTTATCATTAAATTGTGGAATGAAATAACTTATGTTATTAAATAATAATAATAATATTGTTAGCATCTCAGCCGAAGCTGAGATGCTTCGAGAGAGATCGGGAGACTGTGAGAGAGATCGAGAAGCAGAGTGAGAGATTGAGAGAAAGAGCGAGGGAGAAATGCATATGAGAGAGGGAGATTTTGGGAGAGAGAGAGAGAGAGAGCTAGAAATCGAGAGAGAACCCAGGCGCGCGCAATGCGCAACCTACCGCCATCGCCGTGTCCCACCACTCCGACCACCATTAGCGTCGTCAATCACCAACCAGTTGCCGACTTCCCTCATTGTTTTCATTTTTTCCTAGATCTCCCTTCGACGCCCCTTGTCCTTGTCTTTTTGTGCTTCTTCCTGTCATTGATGGGGCTCAAGCTTGGGGACCAAGCTTTCTCGACAATTGAGGATTTCAAAATTTGGGAGTGTTAGAAGTCAATTAAACCAACCCAAACCTTAGCAGTGTCGAAACACCTCATTTTCCTGCTTGTCGAAAATCTTCTCCCCCATTGATATCGAACATCTTTCCCCTTATTTGGTGCCGACGTTGCCTTCTTCAGTCTTCCGTGGTTTGCTTGAGTGATTCAAGCCATGGGAAATTGAGAACAATTCCTAGAAAAGTTAAGTGGAAGTGTGACAATCGAACAAAGCCTTGGAGACCCAAGTTACAAATGAGCAAGCCCCTTGCCCTGTGCACCATTACAACTTTTCTTTTTCTTTTCCATAATTTTCTTTCTCCTCCCCTAAAAGCTTAACTAATGTTCTTTGTCTCTCTGTGAATGAGGACTATGGACCTGAAGGTAGAAATCACCAAGGTTTGGTTTGAACCTACACAACAAAGAGGAGTTAATTGGAACTTCAAGTAACAAAAATCCCAAAGTGACCGAAACCCTAGTAAACAAACATGGGCAAAATTCCATGGCGTTGCGGCTCTGAGAGGTAGGATTTGACTAATTTTAGTGCCTCTATATGAATTGTGTTGATTTGATTATTCATTAAGAAATCCTAAACTTTTGAGTGGCTAAAGTTAAATCCTGATAATTTTAGGGCTAATCAAATTGGATTCATCATGATTGGAAGACACTTTGGGGTAGGAGTATGAATGCAAACATTAAAGTCTGGTAGCTTTATAAGTCGTAAATTAGAAAGTCAAGAAAAGTTTAAAATGTGAAGTTAACCACCGAAGTTGTTAAAGTTTAATTGACTGTGTATATTGGACTTGGTCAAATGAAAATTGGGCAAGGCACTAAAACGGTATTGACTTGATGAACTATGTGACCCAAATAACTTTTTAGCTTGCGGGTTGATGATAGAATTCATGAGTAATGGCAAACTTGGAGTTTATTGAATTAAAATTCTAAGAGAATAAACAGAACCTGGAATCAGTAACTTAAACTTTGTGACTTGAAGATTTGAAGGTTTAAGTTCAAATTGTTAGCTTAAACTTAATTTGTGAGAGTTTTAGTTGAATTCCATATTGAAGTCACGGGTTGAAGAATTGAGTAAAAAGAAGTTGATGTTGGGAAATTTTCATATGATGGTGAAATAGAGGTCCCAGGAGAATTAAAGAAATTAAGTGTCATGTTGCGGATGATTGGTAGATCAAACCCAGAGTAAAATTAAGAAACTTAGTAAGTTTAAATTATATGAAAGATAATTAGAATGTTTCATTTTCATTAAGGTTTAGCCTAGAAGGTAATATTATAAATTTCATCCTTAAGTTTTGTTAAACAGGGGCTGGAAGTTAAATTTGTATTTCAATTGTGAGATTTGGGGAGTTATCAAATTTCAAGCTAGCTCATGGAAGATTAATTTGGGGGTGTTTTATAGTTTGGTTGTACGAAAGTTATACAATGGTATACTTGACATTTGGAGTTAAGCATTAAAGTTGAATTGATATTTATAAAATTTATTACACGAAATTGTAGAATACCAAATGTCTTGGTTGTGGAGATTTACGGTTAGAATGGATATAATAATATTTTGAATTAGATAATTTGTTAGTGTATGAAATTGAAGTTAAAATTTTATAGTTGGATTTAAATTTCCACTAGCACTTGGAATATAAATCCCAATGATGAAGTTACAAAGCTTAAGGTTCATGAAAATAAAGTAATTAGTGAATTAAATCACTTTTATTGTAACTTATGGATTGTGGTGTCGAGTTGTTCTATGTTGTTGGATATCGAATTTTATTTTGTCACTTGAATTTATAATGTTATCTTGAAAATTCGAAAGTTTGAACAAAGAACATAACTTGCATTGTGATAAGACATGAATCATATAAGATTTAAGTAATATAATGGGTGTGTAATTAGAGTGGGTTAATTACACATGAATATGGACTTTGAAGTTAAGATTTAAATCTTGAGATGAATAAAATGATTTAAGATAAGTGAAATGAATGATGAATTGTGAATCGGACAATACAATGAGTTATGATTGGAATTCTATTGAAGATGAGATGATGTAAAGACAATAGATACAGAATTCTTATTGTAAGAAATGTGAATCATGATACGAGATTTATGATGTTAAAATAGAAAAATATAATGAAAGTAATTTGAGAAATATATGATTGTGAATATGGAATTGGAAATGTCACGCCCCAAAACTCGGGGTCACGTGAAAATTCACCAAACACCAATTTTATAAAAAAATATAAGTTTTCATACATTTAAATTCACCTGTTGAAACCAAAGGAATACCCAACAAAAGGATCTCTCATAAATAAATAACATCTAAATCCAACGTGCATACGATATATCGCCTCATGGCATACAAAACTTGCTTTCAAGAACAGGCATACCAAAAAAGAAAAACTATAAAAGTCTTCTGCCACCGCGGGAACCACCAGAGCTACTCCTCAAGCATTTCATCACCTGAAAATTGTTTTACAGAAAATTTCCACCCGTGAGCCGAAACCCAATAGAAACAGACTATAAAGCTGTAAAGCAGGAAAATATGCAACCATATGAGTGGGAGCTAAACTCAACCACCGAACCCAAAACGGGTTTCCACGAATCCCAAGTTTTTCCATCAGACTACATAAGTCTCCCAAAATGGTTTTATTTCATAAAATCCATGTTTTCATCTTTCAAACCAGGTACTACAATATATTCAAATAATCAACCACAGTTAAGGAAAAACAGTAATCAAAACATTATTTCCTCGCAGAATGTACCATCGCAAAAAAGATGAATATGATCCTATGTACCGACTCTATCACAAGGGGATAGAGGTAACAACTATAGACCCATGTCCAGCATCTAATCCCCATACATCATGGAGCGGTTAGATACACACAGGTTCTATACGGAGCACCACGACGTAACCACTCAATTAACAGGCGACAACCAGAGGGAACTGAGCACCCAGCCATCTCAATTTACGGGGACTAACCCGAAGGACCTGAGTACCTACTCTGCGCACGTTTTTGGACTTACACCGAGGGCAACTCGTGCCAAATACACGTCATCCCAGTACATCTAGATAATCATCTAAAAATCGAACCGTAAATCGACTACGAAAACATTTCACAAATATACATTATACATGTATATATAGATCCATCCATCAACATGGAGATTAACAAAATCTTTCCAAAATATTTTCCAGCACAACAGTTATACAACATATGTATAAACAAGAGATCCAATCCATGAACCATGGAGATCAAGCAAAAAAATTTTAAAATGTTTTTTCTCGTTTCCAACAAAACGTTTAAAAACCTGAGACTCAACCCCAAGGGTTAGCTCCAAACCTCTAAAACATAAAAATATTGAGATTTTTCATACAACCACCATTTTCACCGTTTTCAAGAACACCCTTTGAAAACCCAACACCCACAAGTTCAATATCATGTAATAAACCAAGAAAGCGTAAAACATACTTTTTATCCGAAACAACGTTTAAACATAAAACAAGATATATAAGCATTTTAACCGGTGAAAAGCGTACAACTAAATATAGCGTAACTGAGCAACCATCACTATCACCCCCCGACACTCGATCACATGAAACTCCCACAACAAACTCCCAAGGAACTAGAGACATGATCAAAAGGGCTCACAAGGATGAAAAATAACCTTTTTCCCAAACATTTGGCCAAAAACGGATGAAAAATGGTTTGAAAATCTTGACATATCTCACTCTTTTGGTTATAACTTTATCTAAAAAAATTATTTTATGGTGAGAGAGGTGCCATTGGAAAGAAGACTTATGGGGCTTCATTTTGAATACAAAAATGACTCAATTCCGAGTCCGGAGGAGGGATATATGATCAAAAGAAAATGGCCCAAAAATAGCCCTGCGGACCAGGCACTAGCTAGGCGCTCGCAGAGCGCTTGAGCGCCCGTCCACCAGAATGCAGTGCTCGCTAGGCGCTTTTTCCCTTCAGCATGCACTGAAGCTCCAAAATGTCTCTATTCTGAGTTTTTTTGCCCAAAATCAAGTTTTTCAACTTCCAAAACATGTATAAACCCCAAATCAAAGCCTTCAAACACCTTTTTAACACCCTCGAATATACCCAAACCCGAAACTACCATAGAACCTCGGAAGGAACATCTCAAAACTCGTTTTCATCCAACCAAAATCAACTCAAACACCTCTTTGAACCAAAACCCGATTTAACGAAACATAAATCGATTGTCCATGCATTTTTAACTGGTCAAAATATTTATAATTGCACGTAGTACCCTTATACAGTAATAGAATCTGAGATCCTACCTCGTTGGGTCAAAAACCTGATGCCTCGATCTATGTGCAGATACAAGCTTCGTCAGAATGAAATTTCGTTCGGATGGATGCGTAGACCACGAAGCCAATACTAAGGATCTGCTGTCTGATCGTCGAAAACCGAACCCCGGGCCCCCGAGAAGTTAAAGAGAAGGCAGAGAGAAAAAGGAGAAAACCTAGGAGTTAAGTTTAAAAAATATCTTTTGAAAATATCTAACTCCAGATATTTGTAGGCCTCCAAAATATCTTTTTTTTTTTAATTTTGAAATTCGCACCGCAACTTCCCGCAGCCCCCGGGACCAACCCCACAAAATCTCTAAACCCGAACATGCGTCAAAACCACATTTTTATCGAATCTCGCGCCAGGCCTCCATCGCTCGAGCGGACTGCTACCGACATACTCCTCTTTCATACCATCGATCGAGCGGACAACCACCGCTCGAGCGGTCACCATTCAGACCCACTCTCTACCACCATCCCACTTGAGCGCACATCCACCGCTCGAGCGGTCAACGCTGGGAGAAAAACTGAACAGAAGAAGCAAGATCAAACTTAAATTCTTACTCCTATGAACACGTAGATCATTTCCCAAAAAGAAACGGGTCAGGGTCTCACAACTCTCCCCCTCTTAAAGGAATTTCATCCCCAAAATTCATCACTGCAATAACACTGCAACTCAAGCCAAACACTATCCCACAACTATCAACAATCTCCGATGCAAACCCAGTAATACTGCACAACAGCAAAAATGTCCCCGCAACTGAAATCCCAAACCTAACGTCGCACAAGGAAAACACAACTAGAAGATTCAATCTCCAGACATACTGCTTGCACGGGCAAGTTCCACTGATACTACTGTCATCGAGGAAACATCGGATCAAAATCCAACTCACACTGCCAATCTTCAAAACACAACTCTGGCAATAAACGTATCACACGAGATCAATCCATCACGGTACTTGATCTCAGACATGCTCCATTCTATGACAGGACATAGAGACTACTACCCCTTCATTCTCACTACCACTCACACAAAAACTTTTCCCAAGTTCTGACGATCACCGACTTTGATACCACATCGCTACTCTGTTGATGCTAACAATACCATCACTAAGGCTGCCAAGATGCTGATCCATGAGCAACAACACAAACACGCGATTTTAGAGAGAAGCTTACTTATTCACCTGGACATCAAAGAACACATCTCAGCGAACCCTCAAGCCATCATCCTCTATCTGATCTTCCATCACAAACAACAATTCTCACCCTAGAGAAACATCAGATGGTACACTATTGTCCTAGACAAGGTTCCACATGACCAAAAATCAATCCGGCATCGCAGCCAATGAGTCACCTGACTCCAGCCGGTCACTCGACTAAACATGTCACGTAGATAGAACATCGCATAGATATCCAACACCTATATCAACCAAATCATAACTCCCGTGCAATAGTGCGTCACTACTCATCTCAACGTCTCGCTATCAAATCACTGATACCAGATTGCAGATCACCCTTAAACAAAACATGGTCGCCGTCAGCCGACAAAGCAAACATGATGATCATCATCAGGCATCGACTCCAACGCAGAAGACATACATCAACCCCTTAAGTCCATAATATCAAGCTATTTGAACTCATATACAAAACTCATCACAGCATTGCTGTTCCCAACCAAATAGTCGCGTCGGTCCGAACGGGCCACACTAACCAAGATTCCCCAATCATCGCATCCTTTCTGACTCGTACTTTACCACGTTCTCGAAATCACCGTCCAAACAAATGGTTAGGCCAAAGCACAATGCTTACCACTATCGACACCACTCTTCGAGAATATCCCAATTGGACTGTGCCGACAAAATTTTCACTCAACCAAAAGCAATAATGCAACCATACCCACATAATCTAGGACCAACTACACACAACAGTTAAGGATTTCTCTGCCGATTACTACAAAGGACTCTTCATCTCTACATCATCTGTACATTAAATCCCCAAGCATTCTTGTTTACCAACACAACCTCACAGAGAACACCACCCAAATGGTTCAACCATTCGTTGAAACCACGAAGGATTAGTCCAACAATCACCCAATCTTGGTGATGCACGTCCCTGAGTCACAACTCAAAGGGTCACAACACGGATACAAATCCACTGAGATTCCACAGTCTCAAGACAACCAAAACCTGAATCAATCAAAACCTGGCATCTCTGTCCACCCGAGATGAAACAACTTGCAAATAACGCGCACCAGACAATCGTCAACAAGACAATCGTCTACAAGAACTCTCTCACTCCTTGCATCCAAAGGAATGAAAAGGGTTAACAAGAAACCAGTACCAAACCTCAGCGTACTCCCGATACTCATCAACGCTTGGTTCTCAATGAACCTTGTCGACCTTATCTTGAAACCATATTGACCACGGTCAAGCAGCTGTCGTCAACTCCAATCACGGTACTCAAACCATCAACTACACCAAACTCTTAGTTCTTCATCGTCGGACATGTCATACCTAGGATATGCTGTCTCAGCAAAGCTAACCACACGCGCTCGACATGGTTCTCAAATATTAGCTCCTGATCACCAGGATAATGATTAAACCACAGGTCCGCATTCCCATAGGAATTCTACAAAATTGATACTCGTCATACACGTTCCAATACGGTCGCAACCCATACTCTTCCTAGCATATCTACAACTCATAATCATTCCCACATCATTAGGCACACTCACCCGGAACTCAATGTTCAAACCTCAAGGAGGTACAGAACGTCTAAGGTCATCAGAACTACTCTAACTACCAACAGCATCCTCAGATGCTACCCTGGCTACCATCAACATCCTACTAACCACCATCGACATCCTATTGACCACTCCCAACGTCCTGTTGTCAGGGATATTCCCAGAACCACTCACGTTCTGCTGTCTCAACATATACTCGGCCAAGGATTACTACGCTCCCATCCACTATGTTCCCATCCACACTTCATCCTGAGTACACGGCTCATGACATAGAATAGCTCACAACGTACTTAATCCATCACACGGCTGAAACCACATGCACCGAGAATCTGAAAGGGATGCTCACTATCCGTAATCCAGTTATAACAACTAATATCTAGGGTTTCCAACACCCCATCGCCCCTACTCATAAGGATCTCCATAACAAATCCATAACTCCCGATAACTTACTCTCAAGAGAAGCCAGCTATCCAAACCAAACCCATCAACTATGATTTGACTACACCTGAATAACACTCTTATCAAACACTTAACGGTTCACCAACCGAGGCTAACCTCACACGGCTAAGGCCCACTGACTGAGGAGTTCCACAACATACTAGGCAATCAACGCTTAACCCATATCGTACCTCTGCAGCTGATAACAACCGAGTCGCACATAACCAAACCCAAACCACGGTCTCACCATCTCTAAAGGGAGTACAGGTTATAAAGAAAGAAAACATGAAACATGATAACCTAAGGTTGATTTATCATGTTATCTCTACCACATAAGCATGCTAACACATAGCCAACGAATATGCAGACGCCACACCGACACCGAGGAGAACCGACAAGAATGACGCGTCACTTTGGACAACCCACTTAGATTCTTTGCTAAAAATCACATCCGCAAAACGCGTTTCTAACTTGGCTCCTAAGTTTGTTAATCCAAACACAAGATAAATCAATCCTAAGGTCCAACCTCCATGCTCACATATACACAACATCGACATGAAACCAAGCACACACATATCTTTCCTCACAAGGTGATGCACCCTCCTTCCCATGGCTCATAGGTATTCGAACCCAGAGCTCTGATACCATGTTGTCACCCCACAAAACCCAGCGTCACGTGAAAATCCACCGAACACCAGTTTTATAAAAAAATGTATGTTTTCATACATTTAAATTTACCTGTTGAAACCAAAGGAATACCCAACAAAAGGATCTCTCATAAATAAATAACATATAGATCCAACTTGCATACGATATATTGCCTTATTGCGTACAAAATCTGCCTTCAGGAACAGGCATACCAAAAAGGAAAAACTATAAAAGTCTTTCATTACCACGGGCACCACCAGAGCTACTCATGCATATCATCACCTGAAAATGGTTTTACAAAAAATTCCCACCCGTGAGCCGAAGCCCAATAGAAACAGACTATAAAGCTATAAAGTAGGAAAATATGCAACTCTATGAGTGGGAGCTAAACTCAACCGCCGAACCCAAAATAGTTTTCCACAAACCCGATGTTTTCCCATTAGACTACACAAGTCTCCCAAAATGGTTTTATTTCATAAAATCCATGTTTTCATCCTTCAAACCAGGTATTGCAACATATGCAAATATCAACCACAGTTAAGAAAAAATAGTAACCAAAACATTATTCCCTCGCAAAACGTACCATCGTGAAAATGATGAATATGATCTTATGTACCGACTTAATCACAAGGGGACAAAGGTAGCAACTATAGACCCATGTCCAGTATCTAATCCCCATACATTATGGACCGATTAGATACACATAGATTCTATACGGAGCACCACGACGTAACCACTCAATTTAAGGGCGAAAGCCCAAGGGAACTGAGCACCCAACCGTCTCAATTTACGGGGACTAACCCGAAGGACCTGTGTACCTACTCTGCGCACATTTCTGGACTTACACCGATGGTAACTCGTGCCAAATGCACGTCATCCCGGTACATGTAGATAATCATCTAAAAATAGAACCGTAGATCGACTACGAAAGCATTTCACAAATATACATTATACATGTTTATATAGATCCATCCATCAACATAGAGATCAACAAAACCTTTCCAAAATATTTTCCAGCACAACAGTTATATAACAAATGTATAAACAAGAGATCCAATCCATGAACTAGGGAGATCAAGCAAAATATTTTCAAAATATTTTTCCCAATTTCCAAAAAACGTTTAAAAATCTGAGACTCAACCCCAAGGGTTAGCTTCAATCCTCCAAAACATAAAAATGTTGAGATTTTTCATACAACCACCATTTCTACCGTTTTCAAGAACACCCTTTGAAAACCCAACACCCACAAGTTCAATATCATGTAATAAACCAAGAAAGCGTAAACCATGCTTTTTCTCCAAAATAAGGTTTAAACATAAAACATGATATATAAGCATTTTAACCGGTGAAAAGCGTATACTTGAATGTAGCGTAACCGAGCAATCGTCACTATCATGCCCCGACACTCGGGTCATGTGAAACACCAACATCAAACTCCCAAGGAACTACAAACATGATCCAAAGGGCTCACAAGGATGAAAATAACCTTTTCTCATTCATTTGGCCAAAATGGATGAAAAACATTTTGGAAATCTTGACATACCTTCACTCTTTTGGTCATAACATTTTCTGTAAAAATAATTTTAGGGTGAAAGATGTTCCATTGGAAAGGAGACTTCCGGGGCTTCAATTTGAACACAAAAATGACCCAATTTCGAGTCCGGAGGAGGGAGATATGATCAAAAGAAAATGGCCCAAAAATAGCCCTGCGGATCCAGCGCTCGGTAGGCGCTTGCAGAGCGCTTGAGCGCCCGTCCACCAGAATGCAGCGCTCGCTAGGTGCCCGCTGGGCACTTGAGCGCCCTTCAGCATGCACTGAAGCTCCAAAATGTCCCTGTTCTGAGTTTTTTGCCCAAAAACAAGTTTTTCAACTTCCAAAACATGTATAAACCCCAAATCAAAGCCTCCAAACACCTTTTGAAGACCCTCGGATATACCCAAACCCGAAACTACCACAGAACCTCGAAACGAACATCTCAAAACTCGTTTTCATCCAACCAAAATCAACTCAAACACCTCTTTGAACCAAAACCCAATTTAACAAAACATAAATCGGTTGTCCATGCATTTTTAACCGGTCAAAATACTTATAATTGCACGTTGTACCCTTATACAGCAGTTGAATATGAGATCATTCCTCGTTAGGTCAAAACCCTAACACCTCGATCTACGTGCAAATCCAAGCTTCGTCGAAATGAAATTCCGTTCAGATGGATGCGTAGACCACGAAGCCAATACTAAGGATAAGCTGTCTGATCGTCGAAAACCGAACCCCGAGCCCCGAAGAAGTTAGAGAGTAAGCAGAGAGAAAAATGAGGAATCTTAGGAGTTATGTTTTGAAAATATCTTTTGAAAATATCTAACTCTAGATATTTGTAGGCATTCAAAATATCTTTTTTTTGTTTTTTCAAATTCGCACCGCAACTTCCCACAGCCCCCGGGACCAATCTCGTAAAATCTCTAAACCCGAACATGCGCCAAAATCACATTTTTATCGAATCTCGCGCCAGGCCTCCACCGCTCGAGCGAATCCCTGCCGACAAACTCCTCTGCCATACCATCGCTCGGGCGGTCACCATCCAGACCCACTCTCTGCCACCATCTCGCTCGAGTGCACATCCACCGCTCGAGGGGTCAACGCTGGGAGAAAAACTGAACAGAAGAAGCAAGATCAAACATAAATTCTTACTCATGTGAACACTTTGATCATTTTCCAAAAAGAAACGGGTCAGGGTTTCACAACTCTCCCCCTCTTAAAGGAATTTTGTCCCCAAAATTCACCACTGCAATAACACTGCAAGCCAAGCCAAACACTGTCCCACAACTATCAACAATCTCATATACAAACCCAGCAATATTGCACAACAGCAAAAATGTACCCGTAACTGAAATCCCAAATCGGACATCACACAAGGAAAACACAACTAGTAGATTCAATCTCCATACAGACTGCTCGCACGGGCAAGTTCCATTGATACTATTATCATCGAGGAAACATCAGATCAAAATCCAACTCACGCTGCCAATCTTCAAAACATAACTCTCGCTGATCACAACCCACTTTGGCGATAAACGTATCACACGAGATCAATCCATCATGCTACTAGATCTCAGACATGCTCCATTTCATGACAGGACATAGAGACTTCTACCCCTTCATTCTCATTGCCACTCACACAAAAACTTTTCCCAAGTTCTGACGATCACCGACTTTGATACCACATCGCTACTCTTATGATGCTCATAGTACCATCACTAAGGCTGCCAAGATGCTGATCCACGAGCAATAACACAAACACGCGATTCCTGAGAGAAGCTTACTTATTCACCAGGACATCAAAGAACACATCTCAGCGAACCCTCAAACCGTCACCCTCTATCTGATCTTCAATCACAAACTATAGTTTTCACCCCGGAGAAACATCAGGTGGTACACTATTGTCCTAGACAAGGTTCCACACGACCAAAAACCAATCTGGCATCACAGCCACAAAGTCACCTGACTCCAGCGAGTCACCTGACTCCAACAGGTCACTCGACCAAACACGTCACGTAGACAGAACATCGCATAGATATCTAACACCCTACATCAACCAAATAATAACTCCCGTGCAACAGCGCGTCACTACTCATCTCAACGTCTCGCCATCAAATCACTGATACCAGATTGCAGATCACCCTCAAACAAAACATGGTCGCCGTCAGCCAGGAAAGCAAACATGATGATCATCATCAGGCATCAACTCCAACGCAGAAGACATACATCAACCCCTTGAGTCCACAATATCAGGCTATTCAAACTCATATACAAAACTCATCACGGCCATGCTGTTCCCAACCAAACAGTCGCATCGGTCCGAACGGGCCACGCTAACCAAGATTCCCCAATCATCGCATCCTTTTTGACTCGTACTTTACCATGTTTTCGGGATCACCGTCCAAACAAATAGTTACGCTAAAGCACAACGCTTACCACTATCGACACCACTCTTTGAGAATATCCCAACTTGACTGTGCCGACAAAATTTCCACTCAACCAATAGAAATTATTCAACCGTACCCACACAATCCAGGACCAACTGCACACAACAGTTAAGGATTTCTCTGTCGAATACTGCAGAGGACTCTTCATCTCTATATCATCTCTACATCAACTCCCCAAGCATTCTTGCTTACCAACACAACCTCACAGAGAACACCACCCAAATGGTTCAACCATCCCATGAAACCACAAAGGATTAGTCCAACAATCACCCAATCTTGGCGATGCACGTCCGTGAGTCACAACTCCAAGGGTCACAACACGGATACAAATCCACTGAGAATCCACAGTACCTGAATCAATCAAAACCTGGCATCTCTGTCCACCCGAGATGAAACAACTTGCAAATAACGCACACCAGATAATCGTCAATAAGACAATCATCTACAAAAACTCTCTCTCTCCTTCCATCCAAAGGAAAGAAAAGGGTCAACAAGAAACTAGTACGAAACCTCAGCATACTCTCGATACTCATCAACGCTTGGTTCTCAATAAACCCTATCGACCTTATCTTGAAACCATATTGACCACGGTCAAGCAGTTGCTGTCAACCCTGATCGCGGTACTCAGACCATCAACAACACCAAATTCTCAATTCTTCAGTGTCGAACATGTCATACCAAGAAAATGCTATCTCAGCAAAGCTAACCACACGCGCTCCGCATGGTTCTCAAACATTAGCTCCTGATCACCAGGATAATGATTAAACCACTGGTCCACATTCCCGTAGGAATTCTGTAAAACTGATATTCGCCATACACGTTCCAACACGGTCGCAACTCATACTCTTCCCAGCATATCTACAACTCATAATCATTCCCACATTATTAGGCACACTCACTTGGAACTCAATGTTCAAACCTCAAGCAGGTACAGAACGTTCAAGGTCATCAGAACTACTTTGACTACCAACAACGTCCTCAGATGCTACTCTGGCTACCGTAAACATCCTGCTAACCACCATCGACATCCTACTGACCACTCCTAACGTCCTGTTGTCAGGGATATTTCAATAACCACTCATGTTCTGCTGTCTCAACATATACCTGGCCAACGATTACTACACTCCCATCCACTATGTTCCTGTCCATACTTCATCTTGAGTACACAGCTCATGACATAGCATGGCTCACGACGTACCTAATCCATCACATGGCAAAAACCATGTGCACCAAGAATTCGAAACGGATGATCACTGTCCACAATCCAATCATAACAACTAATATCCAGGGTTTCCAACACCCCATCCCCCCTACCCATACGGCTATCCATAACACATCCATAACTTTCGATAACTTACTCTCAAGTGAAGCCAGCTGCCCAAACCAAATCCATCAACCATGATTTGACTACACCTGAACAACACTCTTATCAAACACTCAACGGTTTACCAACCGAGGCTAACCTCACACGGCTAAGCCCGACTCACTTAAGAGTTCCACAACATACTAGGAAATCGATGCTCAACCCATACCGTACCTCTGCAACTGATAACAACCGAGTCGCACATAACCAAACCCAAACCACTGTCTCGTCATCTCTAAAGGGTGTACAGGTTATAAAGAAAGAAAACATGAAACACGACAACCTAAGGTCGATCTATCATGTTATCTCTACCACATAAGTATGCTAACACATAGCCAACGAATATGCAGACGCCACACCGATACCGAGGAGAACCGATAAGAATGATGCGTCACTTTGGACAACCCACTTAGATTCCTTGCTAGAAATCACATCCGCGGAACGCGTTTCTAACTTAGCTCCCAAGTTTGTAAATCCAAACACAAGATAAATCAATCCTAAGGTCCAACCTTCATGCTCACATATACACAACATCGACATAAAACCAAGCACACACATATCCTTCCTCACAAGGTGATGCACCCTCCTTCCCATGGCTCATAGATATTCCAACCCAGAGCTCTGATACCATGTTGTCACACCCCAAAACCTGGGGTCATGTGAAAATTCACCAAACACAAGTTTTATAAAAAAATATAGGTTTTCATACATTTAAATTCACCTGTTGAAACTAAAGGAATACCTAACAAAAGGATCCCTCATAAATAAATAACATATAGATCCAACATGCATACGATATATCGCCTTATGGCGTAAAAAACCTGCCTTCAGGAATAGGCATACCAAAAAGGAAAAACTATAAAAGTCTTCCGCCACCGTGGGCACCACCAGAGCTACTCCTCATGCATATCATCACCTGAAAATGGTTTTACAAAAAATTTCCACCTGTGAGCCAAAGCCCAATAGAAACAGACTATAAAGCTGTAATGCAAGAAAATATGCAACCATATGAGTGGGAGCTAAACTCAACCACCGAACCCAAAATAATTTTCCACAAACCCCAAGTTTTCCCATCAGACTACACAAGTCTCCCAAAACGGTTTTATTTCATAAAATCCATGTTTTCATCCTTCAAACCAGGTATTGCAACATATGCAAATAATCAACCACAGTTAAGAAAAAATAGTAATCAAAGCATTGTTCCCTCGCAGAATGCACCATCGCGAAAAAGATGAATATGATCCTATGTACCGACTCTATCACAAGGGGACAGAGGTAGCAACTATAGACCCTTGTCCAGTATCTAATCTCCATACATCATGGATCGGTTAGATACACACAGATTTTATACAGAGCACCACGACGTAACCATTCAATTTACGGGCGACAACCCAAGGGAACTGAGCACCCAGCCGTCTCAAATTACGGGGACTAACCCAAAGGATCTGAGTACCTACTCTGCGCACGTTTTCGGACTTACACCGAGGGCAACTCGTGCCAAATATACGTCATCCCGGTATATCTAGATAATCATCTAAAAATTGAACCGTAGATCGATTATGAAAACATTTCACAAATATATATTATACATGTATATATAGATCCATCCATCAACATGGAGATCAACAAAACCATTCCAAATTATTTTCCAGCACAACAGTTATATAACATATGTATAAACAAGAGATCCAATCCATGAACTATGGAGATCAAGCAAAACATTTTGAAAATATTTTTCCCCGTTTCCAACAAAACGTTTAAAAACCTAAGACTGAACCCCAAGGGTTAGCTCCAAACCTCCAAAACATAAAAATGTTAAGATTTTTCATACAACTACCATTTCTACCGTTTTTAAGAACACCCTTTGAAAACTCAACACCCACAAGTTCAATATCATGTAATAAATCAAGAAAGCGTAAAATATGCTTTTTTATCCGAAACAAGGTTTAAACATAAAACCTGATATATAAGCATTTTAACCGGTGGAAAGCGTACAACTGAATGTAGCGTAATTGAGCAACCGTCACTATCACGCCCTGTTACTCGAGTCACGTGAAACACCCACAACAAACTCCCAAGGAACTAGAGACATGATCAAAAGGGCTCACAAGGATGAAAAATAACCTTTTCCCAAACATTTGGCCAAAAACTGATGAAAAATAGTTTGGAAATCTTGACATACCTTCACTCTTTTGGTCATAACGTTTTCTACAAAAAGCATTTTAAGGTGAGAGAGGTTCCATTGGAAAGAAGACTTTCAGGGCTTCAATTTGAACACAAAAATGACGCAATTTCGAGTCCGGAGGAGGGATATATGATCAAAAAATTTGGCCCAAAAATAGCCCTGCGGACCAAGCGCTCGCTAGGCGCTCACAGAGCGCTTGAGCTCCCGTCCACCAGAATGCAGTGCTCGCTAGGTGCCTGCTGGACGCTTGAGCGCCCTTCAGCATGCACTTAAGCTCCAAAACGTCGCTGTTTCGAGTTTTTTTTCCAACAATAAGTTTTTCAACTTCCAAAACATGTATAAACCCCAAATCAAAGCCTCAAAACACTTTTTTAACACCCTTGGATATACCCAAATCAAAAACTACCATAGAACCTCGAAAGGAACATCTCAAAACTCATTTTCATCCAACCAAAATCAACTCAAACACCTCTTTGAACCAAAACCCAATTTAACGAAACATAAATCGGTTGTCCATGCATTTTTAACCTGTCAAAATACTTATAATTGCATGTAGTACCCTTATACAGGAGTAGAATCTGAGATCCTACCTCGTTGGGTCAAAAACATGATGCCTCGATCTATGTGCAAATTCGAGCTTCATCGGAATGAAATTCAATCTGGATGGATTCGTAGACCACGAAGCCAATACTAAGGATCTGCAATCTAATCGTTGAAAACCGAACCCCGGGCCCCTGAGAAGTTAGAAAGAAGGCAGAGAGGAAAATGAGGAAACTTAGGAGTTAAGTTTTGAAAATATCTTTTGAAAATATCTAACTCATGATATTTATAGGCTTCCAAAATATTTTTTTTTTAAATTTGTACCGCAACTTCCCGCAGCCCCCGAGACCAACCCGCAAAATCTCTAGACCCGAGCATGCGTCAAAACCACATTTTTATCGAATCTCGCACTAGGCCTCCACCTCTTGAGCAGACCCCTACCGACATATTCCTCTGCCATACCATCGCTCGAGCGGTCACCATCTAGACCCACACTCTGCCACCATCTCGCTCGAGCGCACATCCACCGCTTGAGAAGTCAACGCTGGGAGAAAAACTGAACAGAAGAAGCAAGATCAAACTTAAATTCTTACTCTTGTGAACACTTAGATCATTTCCCAAAAAGAAACGGGTCAGGGTCTCACAGGAAATATGATTGGAAATACGATGTGACTGTGAAATTAAATTGGAGAGATGGACTCCCAGTTGCTAATGAATAATGTTGCATTAATCGAATATGGAACCGATAATTGTTTGATAGATATCGATGTGATTAAGTTGGGGTTGACTAGCTCTGTGGCAAAAGACTGGAAACTTGCAGAAGCTGGGTACCATGTTCCCTCGGGTTAGCCCCCGTAAAAGGGACGTGATTATGTCGTGGTGAGTTATAGAGCTATCTATTCACCAATGGTTTCTTGTAGCCTATTGTGAGAATAGGGAGGGGTTTCTATAAGATGCACCAGACGTTGGTATTTAATGATTGTAGAGGTGAGTTATAAAGCTATCTATTCACCAATGGCTTTGAGTAGCCTATGGGGGAATAGGGAGGAATTTCTATAAGCTGCACCCTACGTCGGTTCAGTATTGGATTGATGAAATGAGATGAAATGTAATTGTGGAAAATGAACAGATTTTATAAAAAGAATGTAAATCTAAAAGTTAGATAATGAACCAAAGAAAATGGAACTGTGGATAAAAACTGATGAACTGAAAAGAAAATTTAATGGTAGCATAATGGATAGAAGATATTGGTAACAGCTTATAGAGAAGTCAAAATGAAAGTAATAAATAAAGTCAAAAAGAGAGAGAGAGAGAGAGAGAGAGAGAGAGAGAGAGAGAATGACTAAAGGAAAGAAAAGAAAAGACAAGAAGTTAAAAGATAGTTAAAGATTGAATAAGAAAAGAATACTAAGACTAGTTAATATGAAAGAAAGAATAATTAAAGATAAGTTAAGAGGAAGTGTTACAAATTTTAAGAGTCGAAAGATTTAAAAAGATTCAGTGTTACAATACATGGAGGTGTGTGAATTATGAAAATGAGGAAAGAAGATAGTATATAAAGTATCAAATAGGTTGTAGACATGATTTGAACAAAATTGCATCATAACATGTCATTCACACCTCACAAATCTTGCATTGCATTGTTATTAGTCTTATCCTACGAGCTTCGGCTCAGGTTGTATGTATCCAACCTTTTACAGGTTTTAATAAAAGAAAGGCAAGCAAAGGATGGGATCTTGAAGAATGTTTTGGAAGAAAGGAGCAATTTCATTTATGGTTGTAATCATATATAGATAAATATATAAATCTCGTGTATTCACTTCAAAGAATTGTATTGAGAAATTGCATGGAAATTGTGAGATTGTCATGGATGAATGCATCTAGTGAAATTAATGTATGGTTTGATTCGTATGGAGATGAATACAATAGTAAGAAAGTGGAGGATGTTAATTATTATGTAACTTAAGCTTGTATGGATTAATTTCTTTTGGGAATTGGTATACCTGTTATGTAATTGGATATGAATTGTTGTAGTAGTTTTGATTGTGTTTGAGAAATGGAATCCAGGTGGTGCCTGTGTATAAATTTGTGTTCGGAGTTTAACAGGTTTACAGGAAAATTGGGAGCCCAAAAAATAGAGGAAACTCTGCTGAAATTCTTAGATCTTGACTCAATCTTGACTTGTTTGTTCGTTTGTGCCCCCTTTAGATCTTGGCTCGATCTTTATGATATCTGTTGATCATGTTTAGCATCTGCATCTTGTTTTGCATTTTGTATCGTTTGCATTTACTTCGAAACTACGTTTTGGTCTAATCCCTAGCAAAGGTACGTAGGCAGCTCGATGAAGGTTCGAGCTCGACCACCATCATATGAATGCTTGTATGTTTGTAACCTAAGACTGGCGGCTCAGTCAATTGGATGTTGTCTCTGAATCTTTTACATAATACGCATCATGCGTTGCGATAGACACCCTAATTTGACCCCGCTAAGTCTTAGGCTTATCCAGTTGAGTCCGATGATGAAAACCAATTGGGAATGATGACTTTGTACGATCACTAGAAAGCAATTCGAATCCAGTATACCGTGAAATTAAACCACAAGATCACATCTTTTGAACTTTGAGGCCACAACCTTTTAAACCTTACAATTTAGTTGTTCACTGACCCAAGTAATTCAACCGCAACCTTTCAACATCGCGACCATTCGATTGATTGCTGCGATTGCAATATGAAACTCTTGAAAATCCTAAACTTTATCACGGTCGAAACTTTTATCCTCACAGTCGCAAACTTTAAAGGTGGCGATCAGAACCTCGATGAGCCCAGTCGAAGCATCAAACGTGGCAGCACCTCATGAGCTGACATACTTTATATAAATGTACCTCTGGTATGATTTCAAAAAACCTTTTCTCGATATCGATAGACTGCTGCTTTATCGAGTATTATTCTAAAAAGCTCACCGACACTCTGTTGCATTCTCGACTCATACCCTAATCCACACTCTCGCTCGACCTGAATACTGGAATCGGACTGTTACTCGAAGACCAGAAAGGTGGTCACCACACTCTACGACTCGAGGACTCATCTGGATTATTGCATCCCTGGTATTCTATTGGATCACCGACACCTCTCTCTTCACATTCTTTACTGCAGTGAAGAGATCGGGTTAGAATTTTGAATATCAATTCGTGGATTGCTTATCAAAGTTTTGATCTTAATTAATTGAGTTATAAATAAGCATGATCCTAAGATTATGTTTAGAACAAAGTTCTTTGTGATCTCATAATTCTAACCCGAATTTTGAGTTATAAATTTGCAATGTTGCGCCCGTGCATCTTCACTTCATATTCCTCGCGACCGTAACCTTTATATATTACGGCCGCACGCTTTTGTTATTTTCAATATCTCAATTATGTTTCAGTAGCTTAATTATGTTTTTACAGTATTCTGTTGATTAGTAGCATGCAATTTGTGGTATAGATCAGCATGTTTAAAACTTAAAAAACCTTATGTTTATTTCTCTCTAGTTTGAGCCCATATTATGCTTAGTTTAATTTTAACATGATTAGGGTTTGTTAGCTTCATTTACATGATTGCATGCTTTGTGTATCACATGCGGTTTGCTTCATGTATCCTTTAGCTAGAATTTGCATGACTTAAGATCTAGGATTTTCTTTTATTCTTTGTTTGGCATTCTATATACCTATGCTATGTGTTTTTATTATTTGATTTTAGATGTTCTCTCTTTACCCATATTTTCTATATTTGCATGCATTTGAGAAATAAAATTAAAGAACTAATAATGATTAGTACAGGCCAACCTTACAATTAGACGAATAGGGTGCCTAATACCTTTCCCGATTCGTACCTCAGCCCCCGAACCTTTCCTTTCTCTAGTTAACATTTTTAAAGATCAGTGGCCCTTTTTTATTTTTCTTGGTTTTTCCTAAAAATCAAGTGGCAACTCCATTTTTCAATAAAAAGCGAGGTTTTAAGACATTTTGGTTTTCAAAGTGTTAATATATTTGTAAATTAACTCTTGAATTCCCTATTTTTGTTTTAAAACAAACCCTAAATCTCGATGCCATAGTATTTTCTAGCGACTCCGCTAGGGACTTGTTTACAAAATCAAATAAAAGGGCTAGACTCAAAAACATCATCGATTCTTAATTTGACTTTCTCATTTGCATTCTCGCATGCATCTACATTATTCTCAGCCCACTGCCTATCGACCCGATACCACGGTTAGTTTATTGTCTCGGGGTTATGTCGGGAAGATAGGCAAGGCTTTTGGCTGCACGCTTGTACAAGTGTGGTAAAAGAGTTATTGCGTACCGTTTGACCATGTCATGTACCACATAAGGCATGGGATGTATATTCTTAACTCTATTCAAAAGATACCCAGAATGATTGACCGAATCGGCCTTTTTCTGCATATAGTAGCTTAGAACCTTCCCATTAGGTGCTTAACCAGTAGGATTAAATGTTTTATTTCATTGTATGTTTTGTTTGCATTTGTTTAGGACCTTTTGTTTGTTTACTTGGCATATAATAGTTTCTCTCCGGGGTTCGACCCGAGTTAGCCTTCGATTTTTGTTCATTCTAGAATGGTTTCCTTTTGGGTTCTTGCCTGGGTTCTTGGTCTTAGCCTTAATATGTTTTAAGAGCTTGATTTTCTTTTTGTGGTTTCGCTTGTGTTTTCATTGAGGCCATTATTTTTGGTTTAGGATAGCTGTTTCTCTCCTGGGGACTTTACCCAGGGTGTTAATTTTGTTTCAGTGTTTTGGTTTGTTTCCTTTCATAGAATTTTATCCACGTTATGGTTTGTTTCCTTTCTATTTTCCTCGCGGAGTGCTGTTCGATTTTCCCTATAGAATCTCTTGTTATACCTTATCCCGATGATCCTTTGTTCGGTGTTAGCATGGCTTTTGGGGTTCTCGAGTGTTGTGCTTTACAGTTTTCTATTGGTTTGTGTAATAACCTGGTACAAATGCTAGTTGTAACAATCTGATTGATAATGACCCGTGTAAAGACCCATCCCAAACCCTAAGTGTTAGTGATGGATAGTCCACGAGACCATAGAACACAGAAGAAGTTCAAAACCTTAACTCGAATTGAAAACCCTAAGTTTGGCCCAGAAAATCCAACAAGGTCCAAAACTCAGGAAGCAAAACCTTAGCACCCGGAGACTCTCCTAACATTCTAAATGACGTGAATATCATGAAATAATGAATTAAAATAAAAAATCCTCATAAATAGGATAAAATGACCATTTTTCCCATAATACAGCAAAAACATTTAAAAACCTAAATTTTAACACATGGACACCCAAAATCAAGGATTTAAGTATAATTAAGTAGAAAAGGACAAAATACCATCAAAAATACAAAAAATACAACTTAGTGGCCGATCACCTTGAGAAGTGTGCCAAAAAGTGACTTTTTGCTTTCTTTTTAGCTTAAAATGATGAGAAATGAATTATGTCACGCCCCAAACATTTGGGTCACGCGAAAGCCCACCAAAACGCCCATTTAAGAAAATAGGTTTCACAGTTGATAATCAAAATACAACATTTGGATAAAAGATTTCCCAACTTCAACTCTCATAAACAGTAAACATGCATTCTCATACATGAATAAGCATATCGCCAAAAGGTGTACGAAACTAGCCTAAACAGGCGTCATATGTGTAAGTACATGTCTCAAAAATGAAAAACTATAGCAAGTCTTCCATCACCTCTGCAACTAGGTCAACTCCACGTGCTCACTTGAAAAAGGTTTTACAGCAAAAAATCCCACACCGAGAGCCAAAGCCCAATAGAAAATAGATTGTAAACTGTAATACAGGTCATGCAATCATATAGTGGGAGCGAACTCGATCACAAAAGCTCAAAATAGGTTTTCCTCTCAAAAGCCATCAGTTTTCCATCCTTGAAACTATGCATATAACTTGACAGATATCATGTCGCAGTTAACGGAAAGCAGTAAAACATAGCATTCTCCACTCGGGACACGCAGCCGAGGAGACATGACAAAATGCAATCCTATGTACCGACTTTGTCAACTCAATAAAAAGGCAACAACTATAGACTCTCATCCATTACCCTAGGCCCACAGGCTTGGTAATGAAAAGTTCTATACGAAGTCACAACAACGTAACTACTCAATTGACGGGTTAAGCCCGAGGGTCTAGAGCACCCACCAACCACTCAATTTACGGGTTTCAACCCAAAGGTACAGAGCACCTACTGCTTAATTTACGGGACCTGAGCCCGAGGGTACGAAGCACCCAATCACTCAATTTACGGGGACTAACCCGAAGGTACAGAACACCTACACTGCGCACGTTTTTGGACTTACACCGAGGAGCAATGGAAGCCCAACTCAATAATACCCACTGTCACAGTATATCTAAGGAGAACATTTCAAAACCAACCCGCAAAATAGATACATAACATATGTATACAAAGGGATCCAATCCATGAACCATGGGCATCAAACAAAACATGTCGAAACATGATTTGCACCAAAATGTTTTAGAAGTCGAGACTCAACCCCCAAAGGCTAGCTTCAAACCTTCACGAACACGTTTGAAAAGTTTTCCCAAGACTTCGTTTTCAAACATCGTTTTGAAAACCTCTGATAACCCCTTTTTAAACCATAGAATTTCATAAAAATGTCGGATAGACATCGCACTAGGAAAGCTTGAACCAAAACACTTCATTTTCCAAAATAGCCCAGGTTTAGTCGACTGGACTCACCCTCCAGTCGACTGAAAAACACACTGGAAAAGAGAACCAAAATAGAAGCCATTTCAGTCGACTGACCTCCCAGGTCTAGTCGACTAAACCTCCAACATGATGATTCAGTCGACTGAACTCATAAGTTCAGTCGACTGAACTCATAAGTTCAGTCGACTGAACCAGCTCAGATCACGTTTTTTTGCTACGATTTTGGTTTTCAAATCTCATATCAAGCCTAAAAAAACACCCATTTTGATACCTAGGAGCATACCTGAGCTCAAGGCTATCATAAAACCTCGAAAGGAACATCCCTCTTTCGATTTCATCCAACCGAACGCCGAAAAATTAAATTAACCCAAAATTGGATTTGAAACATAAATCACTTTTCATGCGTTTTTAAACGGTAGAAACACGTAAGATTACATGTAGTACCCTCTAACAGTTATACAGTCTAGGATCCTACTTCGGTGAGTTTAAAACTCGATGTCTCGATTCATGTGCAAAATTGAGCTTCGCCAAAATGAAATTCTGACTAGATAGATGCGTAAACCACAATGCCGATACTAAGGATCAGCAATTGGTTTATTAAAAACCAAGCCCTGGCCCCCGAGAAGTTAGAGAGCAGGCAGAGCGTTTGGTGAGATTAAAGGTAAAGAGGGAGAAGGAGGAGATATTTTGATAAAAATATCTAACGGAAGATATTTATAGGCAAAATATCTCGAAAATATCTTCTTTTTTTTGAAAATTTTGAAAATCGCACAGCAACTCCCTACAACCTCGGGAACTGACTTTGGGTATCTAGCACGTATCTCAGACTCCAGCTTCCATGTCGCCTCTTCAACCCCGTGATGAAGCCATAGGACCTTGACATAGGCAATGGTTCTGCCCCATAACACTTGCTCCTTCGTGTCAAGAATCTTCACTGGACGCTCCTCAAGAGTGGCATCCTCATCCACCCGCAGCTCAGCCAAATCCAACACATGAGAAGGATCAGGCTCGTACCTCCGAAGCATAGAAACGTGAAACACGTTATGCAAAAATGCTAACTGAGGTGGTAAGGCCAAATGATAAGCAACCTCTCCAATGCTGTCAAGGATCTCAAATGGTCCAATGAAGCGCGGTGATAGCTTCCTGCTACGACCAAACCTCATCAAACCTCTACGTGGTGAGACCTTCAGAAACACATGATCCCCCACTGCAAACTCCAAAGGTCGCCTCTTTTGGTCTGCATAACTCTTATGGTGACTCTGCACTGTCAGTAGGCGTTGGCGAATCACAGCAATCTTCTCTATCATCTCTTGCACCATGTCGGGCCCCAAAATTGTGGCCTCCACCACATCTGTCAAACACACGGGCGATCTACAAGGTCTATAATACAAAGCCTCATATGGTGTCATCCCAATACTGGACTAATAGCTGTTGTTGTATGCAAACTCTGCTAATGGTAGATGATCCTCCCACGAACCCCTGAAGTCAAGGACACAATCCCTTAGCATATCCTCCAGAATCTATATGGTTCTCTCAGACTGACCATCCGTCTGGGGGTGAAAAGCAGTAATGAACATCAAGTTCGTCCCTAAAGCCTCCTGAAGACTCTGCCAAAAGCGTGATGTGAAGCGCAGGTCTCTGTCAGAAATAATAGACACTGGCACTCCATGCAACCGGACTATCTCCCTGACATACAAGCCACTCAGTCATTCCACTGAATCCCTCATTCGGATGGGGAGAAAGTATGCAGACTTCGTCAACCAATCAACCACAACCCATATGGCGTCGTGTCCCCTAGGTGATCAAGGAAGTCCTAACATAAAGTCCATCGTGACGTGCTCCCACTTCCACTTTGATATAGGCAATGATTGTAGCAATCCTACCGATTTCTAGTGTTCTGCCTTTACCTGCTGACAGGTGAGGCATCGAGAAACAAACTAGATCACATCTCGCTTCATTCCTGTCCAATAGAACTGACGACATAAGTCATGGTACATCTTCATGCCTCCAGGATGCACTGCAAGGCATGAATGATGACACTCATGTAGAAGATCAACTCGGCATGACTCTGGCACAAACAACCTCCCGGCTAATCTCAGACTCTTGTCTGAATCCACAACCCATCTTGTTGTATCCTCTCCACTAGCAACATGATCTCATATCATCTGAGCTCCCTAATCCGTCTGCTGGATCTCTAACACTCGTTCAATCAATGTTGGTCGTGAAACTATTGAAAACAAAGTGGCACCCGTCGCTGTCTCCTCGAGACACAAATCAAACTCTCCAACCGCTCTAAGCACGTCCCACTCACGTATAGCCACAGAAGCTAACAACCCGTGAGATTTCCTATTGAGCGCATCTGCCACAACATTGGCCTTCCCTAGATGGTACTACAAGTCAAAATCACAATCCTCCAACAACTCCATCCATCGTCGTTAGCGCAAGTTCAGATATTTTTGTGAAAACAAGTATTTTAAGCTCTTGTGATTGGAGAAAATCTTGAAATTCTCACCATAAAGATAGTGACACCATGTCTTCAAAGCAAAAACCACGGCTGCCAACTCCAAATCTCGTGTCAGGTAGTTCCTCTCGTGCGTCTTCAACTGTCGGGAACCGTATGCTACAACTCTACCGCCCTGCATCAAAACACATCCCAAATCATTGTGTGATGCATCACAGTACATAGTATATCCTAAGCCTTGCTCTGGAATGATCAACACTAGCAGGCTAGTCAACCTCGTCTTCAGCTCCTGGAATGCTGACTCACAGGACTCACTCCAAACAAATACAACTCCTTTCCGCGTCAAACGCGTTATCGGTGCAACGAGTCTACCAAAGTCCTTCACAAACCGCCGATAGTATCTTGCTAAGCCCAAAAAATTATAAATCTCAAAAATACTCTTCGGTCGCTTCCAGCCTGTCATAGCATCAGTCTTCGACGGGTCCACAACTACCCCATCTGTCGACACTACGTGTCCCAAAAACCTCACCTCAGACATCCAGAACTCACACTTCTCGTACTTAGCGTACAAGCGGTGCTCTCCCAAGGTCTGCAGAACAATACGTAGATGGTCCTCAAGCGCCTTCCTAGTAGGTGAGTAGATGAGAATATCATCTACAAACACTACCACGAAATTATCCAAGTACGGATGGAAGATGCTGTTCATCAAACCCATGAACGTCGCTGGTGCGTTCATCAGACCGAATGGCATGGCCAAAAACTCGTAGTGACCATAGCGAGTCCGAAAGGCGATCTTCGCTTGTCCTCATCCCTAATCTGCAACTGGTGATATCCTGATCTTAAATCTATCTTTGAAAATCACCTCGAACCCTTCAGCTGATTAAACAAATCATCTATCCTCGGCATCGAGTACCTGTTCTTCACTGTCACCTGATTCAGCTTCCTGTAGTTGATACATAAACGCAAAGACCCATCCTTCTTCTTTGCAAAAAGAGTTGGAGCTTCCCATGGAGAAGTACTCAGACGTATAAACTCTCTGTCCAGCAACTCCTAAAGTTGTACCTAGAGTTCACACAACTTAGTTAGTGCGAAGCGATAAGACGATATAGATACGGGAGCAGCTCCGGGAACTAGATCAATAGAGAACTCTACCTCCCGGCTCAGCGACAACTCAAATAGATTGTTAGAAAAGACACCTGGATAGTCGCAAACCACCGGAGGTAACTCTCCTCGAACCCCAACTACCTCATCCAACATAAGGGCTGTAAAAAGGAAACCTAGGTTACCCTAGTTTCGCACAACGCCTGGCATAGACCTCAAACCCTCATCCCGGTCACCCACAAAACAAAAATAATATCCATCTGGTGTACAAATCGCCACCCTCCGTCGATCGCAATTGATAAAGGCACAATAGGTGGTCAGCTAATCCATCGTTAGGTTGACATGAAATGCGCTCATGTCTAGAATAACAAAGTCGAACTCTAAACAACGGCCGATGACCTCTAACAAGAAGGATCTACAGATAAGACTCAACTTCACACTCCCACTGACTGGGGTCTCCATGCCCATAGTACTACCTAACCAATCCATTTCCAACCCCAAAGCAGATGCAAATGTAGATGATATAAATGAATGTGATGCTCTGGTGTCGATAAGGACACTGGCCCATGATCTATAGACTAGAAAGGTACCTCTGATCATGGAGGTAGTAGCAGCAGCATCGGGCACGACTGGTGCTCTGAATGAACTAGGATCTGCAAGAACATAAGCTAAGGACGGTCCGCTGCGGCTCTAAACTGCTGACTGTCTACCTAACTGCACTAATGCACCCCCCTCTGCAAATTTGGACGTTTGAGCTCTAGGCTGTTGATACGTCTATCGTCCCTGGCTAGATGGAATAGTCAGTGCTCCTGTTGTACTCTGAATGCTCACTCCCTGAGGACAGTTCCTCCGGATGTGCCGAGATTGCCCACACTCAAAACACACCACTGGCCCCCTCCCCTGAGCCTGCGACTACGACTGTGCCTAAACAGGCGCTGGACTCTAGCATTCTTCCGCACAATGCCCTAGCTGTTGGCATCTGTGACAAAGAAGTCCTCTCTGATCTGACCTTCCCGTTGAAACTACGGGAGGTGTGGATACAGAAGACTGTGCCAAATACGACCCCATTGGATGCAAACTCAGACCAAATGTCCGTCGACGCTTGCTCTCCCTACGCCCCTGATCCTGTGTGCGTCCCCCACCTTGCTGACTCCTACTATCCCTGTCTCTACGCGTCTCATTTAAAGTGTCCTCCACTTTCATACCAATCTCCACCAACTTTGTAAAAACCTGCATCCTGAACGCTGCCACTCTGTCTCGGATAGCAGGACTCAAACCCCTCTTGAACCATTTTACACAGAACTCATCAGTATATACGATCTCCTGTGCAAACTGAAGGCTAGTAAACTCAACCTCGTACTCAAGCACTGCCATCGTCCCCTGTGTCAAAAATAGGAAGTCCTCTATGTAGCGATCCCTCAATGTCACTTAAAAGTATTTCTCTAGAAATACCTTCGTGAATGCATCCCAAGTGCCTTCTACTGTGGTCTTGACAAACTTCCACCACATATGAGCACTCCCTCTCAGCTAGAAGGCAGCACATATAACCCTCAAATCATCTTCCTCAATCTGAAGCGAATCAAGGATCTTGGTAACCAGCTCCATCCACTCAGTAGCAACTGTGGGATTGAGATCCCCAGAAAAGGTAGGAGGGTCCAGAAGACAAAATTCACGCATCGCAGCCGTCGCCCTCGGCTCAGGTACACTCTCCCTACCCTTAGTAGCCTCAGCCAATTGCCGGATGGAGCCGACCATCTCACGCATCAGATCTTCCTCAGCAACAGGTCCTTGGGGTGCATTAGCATCCCTAATATCTAGGACTGGAACGTCCCTTCGGCCAGAACCATGGCCACGGCCTCGACCTCAGCCTCGTCCTCCCCGCGTGGACATAACTCTATACGAAAGCAACATAACAGGATAAGAATCCATACAACATGTTATTGCTAACATAAAAGACAGGTAAGCATGCTAACACATAGCCACGTAATATCATTTCATCACATCTCACATACCGAGGAGAACCAACAAGAAAGACTCGTCACTCTGAACACCCAACTCATTTTCCTTGCTACAAATCACGTTCGCGAAACGCGCCTCTAACATGGCTCCCAAGTTTATTAATCTAAACACCCGAAAGCAAGACTATTCAATCCTAAGATCCAACCTCCATACCCATGTATGCACCACAAGTTATCATATTTTGTTAGGGAAATAATGTAACGCATGCAATCAAGCACACATACATCCTTATAAGGTGATGTACCCTCATTCCCATGGCTCATAGGTGTCCGAACCCAAAGCTCTAATACCAAGTTGTCACGCCCCAAACATCCGGGTCACGCAAAAGTCCCCCAAAATGCCCATTTAAGAAAATAGGTTTCACAGTTGATAATCAAAATACAACATTTGGATAAAAGATTTCTCAAGTTCAACTCTCATAAACAATAAACATGCATTCTCATACATGAATAAGCATATCGCCAAAAGGCATATAAAACTAGCATAAACAGGCGTCACATGTGTAAGTACATGTCTCAAAAAGGAAAAAAAACAACAAGTCTTCCATCACGTCTGCAACAAGGTCATCTCCACGTGCTCACCTGAAAAAGGTTTTATAGAAAAAAATCCCACACCGTGAGCTGAAGCCCAATAGAAAATAGACTGTAAACTGTAATACAGGTCATGCAATCATATAGTGGGAGTGAACTCGACCACAAAAGCTCAAAATATGTTTTTCTCTCAAAAACCATTAGTTTTCCATCCTTAAAACTATGCATATAACCTGACAGATATCATGCCATAGTTAAGGAAAAGCAATAAAACACAGCATTCTCCACTTGGGACACACAGTCGAGGAGACACGATAAAATGCAATCCTATGTACTGACTCTGTCAACTCAAGACAAAGGCAACAACTATAGACTCTAGTCCATTACCCTAGGCCCACATGCTTGGTAATGACAAGTTCTATACAGAATCACAACAACATAACTGCTCAATTTACGGGTCAAGCCCGAAGGTCCAGAGCACCCACCAACCACTCAATTTACGGGTTTCAACCTAAAGGTACAGAGCACCTACTGCTTAATTTACAGGACTAAGACCGAGGGTACAAACCACCCAATCACTCAATCTGTGGGGACTAACCCGAAAGTATAGAGCACCTACGCTGCGCACGTTTTTGGACTTATACCGAGGAGCAATGGAAGCCCAACTCAACAATACCCACTGTCATGGTACATCTAAGGAGAACATTTCGAAACCAACCCGCAAAATAGAAACATAACACATGTATACAAAGGCATCGAATCCATGAACCATGGAGATCAAAAAAAACATGTCAAAACATGATTTTCACCAAAACGTTTTAGAAGTCGAGACTCAACCCCCAAAGGCTAGCTCCAAACCTTCAGAAACACGTTTGAAAAGTTTTCCCAAGACTCCATTTTTAAACATCCTTTTGAAAACCTCTAATAACCCCTTTTTAAACCATAAAATTTTGTAAAAATCTCATATAGACATTGCACGAGGAAAGCTTGAACCAAAACACATCATTTTCCAAAACAACCTAGGTTCTGTTGACTGGACTCACCCTCCAGTCGACTGAAAAACACACGAGAAAAGAGAACCAGAATAGAAGCCATTTCAGTCGACTGACCTCTCAGGTCCAGTCGACTGAACCTCCAACATGATGATCCAGTCGATTGAACTTATAGGTTCAGTCGACTGAACCAGCCCAGATTAAGTTTTTGAGCTACGATTTTGGTTTTCAAATCTCAGATCAAGCCTAAAAAACACCTGTTTTGATACCTAGGAGCATACTTGAACTCAAGGCTATCATAAAACCTCAAACGGAACATCACTATTTCGATTTCATCCAACTGAACGCCGAAAAACAATTTTAACCCAAAATTGGATTTGAAACATAAATCACTTTTCATGCATTTTTAAACGGTAGAAACACGTAGGATTACATATAGTACCCTCTAACAGTTATACAGTCTAGGATCCTACCTCGGGGAGTTCAAAACTCAACGTCTCGATCCGCGTGCAAAATCAAGTTTTGTCGGAATGAAATTCTAACTGGATAGATGCGTAGACCACGATGCCGATACTAAGGATCAGCAGTTGGTTTATCAAAAACCAAGCCCTGGGCCCCCGAGAAGTTATAGAGAAGGTAGAACGTTTGGTGAGATTAAAGCTAGAGAGAGAAGGAGGAGATATTTTGATGAAAATATCTAACGGAAGATATTTATAGACAAAATATCTCGAAAATATCTTTTTTTTTGAAAATTTTGAAAATTGCGCAGCAACTTCCTACATCCTCGGGAACCGACCTCACGTGCTCAGATAAACTAAAACATGCATCAAAACGAGAAAATCATAGATCTTAGAAATATATATGCAAAATACGTCATATATGTATAAGTCTCAAAAAGAGACGAGTTTGGGTCTCACATATTAAATTAAGCATTATGATGATGATCCAATACTTGTTGAACAAGTAATATATATAATAACATAGTGCTATAGATTAACACAAGCAAACAAGTCTTTATTGAAGTTCATACACAACAAAATAATTCAAAAAGTCACATATTGCCAAAATAGCTTAATTTGACTTAAAAAACTACATCTATTTAATCAATTGCTATGGAAACTATGATAATACATGAAAATACTATATTTATCATAAACATACTTAAATAATAGGTCTCGATAGAAAAAGATACCAAAAAGATACATCAAATTAACTTTTAATGTACTTTTTTGCACAAAAAGACACGTAAACCAATGCAAAATCCCTTGATTGATGTGGGGTCAAATATTTGTCCCCCAAACTAACCCCTAGATATATTTATCTTCCCCATATATGATTTTTAAGCCTCAAAAGTTGCACCCATTCAATTCACCTCATATCTCATTTAATTAAAAGGTACCTTTTAATTAAAGGTACCTTTTTATCCCATTTCAAAGGTACCTAGCCTTTGAAAAGTTACCTTTTTATCCCCTTTCAAAAGTTCCTTCCTTTCAAAGGTACCTTTTTATCCCCTCCCTGTTTCCTAGCCTTTGCCTATATAAACTAAGCCAACACCCTCTTCTTCCCTTCATATTTTTGTGCAAGTGAGGGAGAGAAACCAAAACCTCTTGCTCTTGAGTGATATGGTGAGTTTGAGGGAGAAAAAGGAAGAAGTAGGAAGGAATCAAGGAGATTTTCGAAAGCTAAATCTAAATCAATCCTCCACCCTCATTTGATCTCTCAAACAAGTAAGTAAAACCTCTAAACCTTGTTTCTAATATCCCTCAAAATATCCCCCAACACATCCCTTTAAAAACTCTAAGAATCGAGAACCAAAATCAAATCGAAAAGGCGCCATAGTTGGAAATTTGGGACTGTTGTGTTTATGAATGATATGAGATGTTGTTTTATGTTGTTATCTTTTAGTTTCATGACTTCTAAGTGTGCTGGAGCCTTGATATTATAGTCTAAAGCACAAGCATGCCAAGAAATTGAACAAAAACTTGACATAACATAAGTAGAAGACTTGGACCCTAAGAGACTTGATTTTTAAGAACATAGATGTTTCTACCCTGAATTTTGGAACGCCATTACTCAATGTTGAAAATTGATCTAAGCATGTTCTTTATATCCAAATTTATATTTTTGTGTTATCTTTCATTCAAAGTTGGTTTCAACTCATTTTCATAAGTAGAACTCGAGATATTATAATTTTACCAATGTGTGTCATTTTCTGACCAGTCGACACTACTGACTTGGAAACCCTAATTTAAAATGAGATCCAAACTTTGGTCAAAACATACAAGCTATATAAAACATGTATATCTATCTACCCCCCAAAAAATGAGCACAAATTATTGAGTTTGGATTGGTCAAAACCCCTTTGAAAGCCTCTATTGAGTTTCAGCAGTCAAAGGACGCTTCTGTCACATATTTTGTGTAGCTTAAAACCCATATTTTTGGTGACCTATTCCAAAAGTGGTCTACATGAACATTATAGCTAACATATTGAAGTAATTGTTTCCCAGAAATAAGACCTTAAAGCCTTGGGTTGTTACCCCAAAACCATTTCAAACCCTCTATCCAAAACCGGCTCTACTGAGTTTTGTCGGCTAAGAGAACCTATTTTCTAAAATGGCCAAAAAGTCTAACCTGTTCCAAGCAACTACTCCTAACTCTAAACATGAAACTTTTAGGGGACTTATTGAACTAGAATATACTAAATAATGGGATCATTTTGACTTGATATGATACCCTAAAACCGAGACCAACATAAGCATGTTTTTGGTAAAAACTTAAGAAAAGTGTTGAACCATTTTTACTTAAGATGTTTTGTTCACCCTTTTGCCTTAGATTATGGCCTTAGTGTTAAACATGAGAGTTGTAGAAAATATTTTTATCTAAATGGTGTATAAAAATCATAGGTTGATTCCATGTCTAGATAACCCAAAACCTTGTCGGCTCTTTTAATTTAATACTTGACTTTTAGCCTTAAAAACCGCTAAGTATGGATTGATTATCCTTTGCTATGAGACCCACGTATTTGTATGATGTTCAATTTGAAGTAGTTGATAAGTGTTTCTAAGTTAATGTATGACGATTTAGAACTCATGCTATCATATTTAAATTATATCTTGAGAATTGTAGCTTGTGCTTCAGATACTTGTACCTTATACTTTGCGTGTTGTACCATGAATCTTGCCATGATGATGCCTTGCTATAAATTATTGCACTTGAGATCGATGGTACACATTATGAACATTGTCACTTGCATCTTGGCATATTGAATTCCATTTGTGTACATCGTTGTTGGGATGGGTGGTATTGAATTGTTCTTCTTGGTTCTAAATCTAAGGCATCCCTGGTTGTCATTTTTGTAAATATTTTGGGATTTATTCCCCTTGTACACCCTGGGTACGTCTCTGATATTACAAATTTGGTTGGTTTTTGAAATAGTTTATCATGAATATTATTGGGCACCATTGATTCATCGCTAGCATTTTGATTTTGATGATTTAGACTTTGGGTTGACGCCAAACGAGCATCCTCGTTCTTAAGGTGGGATTATTACTTTGATTATTTTGGGTGGCCCGGATAAGGATGGATTTGGGTGGCCCGGATAAGGATTGATGATTATTTTGGTTGGCCCGAATAAGGATGGGTGATTGGTTGGCCTACCCCCACACCGTTGTCATTAAGAAAAATAGCTGTAGCTTAAAGCCCAGCGAAGAATTTACTATTCGCAACGAGGCAAGGATAAGTTTGGTGATCAAGTCCCATCAAGTCTACTCTGGTGATTCTCGACCTGGAATCCCTGTTATAATTTGGGTGCATATTGGGTTGGGCATCTGCATTTCATACGCACATGTTTATTAAATTATTTGCTATCCTGTCATAAAATTGTCTGTCTCCTTGACTATAAATTATACTGGTGTTATATGGTATGTGTTGTGGTAAATTTTATTCTATGAGATTAGTTAAAAAGTTAGAGTGTTTTGCTTCTGGGCCTTGGCTCATGGCATTCGTGCCACAGGTGAGAAGGAATTCTTAGAGGAAGTCATCCCAGAGGAAGAAAAAGCATTTGAAGACAGGGTGAGTTTCAAGAGCACATGAATCCCGTTGATGCATTTTGAGGAGTCAAGACCTATGCTTTTGTTCTTATATTCAGTTTTTCCCGTGCTTAGTGTAAATTTTGAAATTTCTTGGTAAAACTGTAATAGTTATGTACTTTTAAACGGTTCAAAACTCCATTATGATGTAATAACTAACGTATGTAAATATGAATGAATGGCTAGAATACTCTATTATTTATATTTATGTATGTTCCGATGTGCCCGGAGGATGGGGCATCACAGTTTGGGCTCGGCTGGGGCATTTTGCTGTTGTGCTTCTTGCAATCAGTTGTTCAAGCTATCTGTTATCAGGGATTTCTAATACTCACTTTTCTCCTTTTGGGTTCCCATGGTTGTGCTGGTTTTAGATCATTGAGTTAAAGGTATTGTATCCAGTGCGTGTTTGGGCTAGGTTAGAAACAGGAAGACTCTATAGAATATTCGAACGAGCGACAGAATCATCTAAAATGGCAGAGAATAAAGTAAACCTAACAGCCTTGGTGAGAGTAATTACTAAGATATAAAAGGCAAACGAACAATAGATGCAGGCTCAAAACCAGTGTCAGTCTTAGATTCGAGCAATCCAGGCTCGCTTGTCAGGGGTAAATGAGCAGCAAAAGGATCCAAATGAGAATGTAAAAGATTTTTGAGCAGATAATTAGGGACAGGAAGTGTCGTCAGTCATTGTACCACCGCAGGTTCCTCGTCAGATCATAGTAGAGGAGGTAAACGCAGCCCAATTTAGGGAGCCCACACTGGCAGAAAAGATCGATCGAATGGAAAATGTACTGAAGAAGGCAAAGGGAGTGGAGGAATATATGCTGGATGTAGGAAGTTTATGTTTATTCTCGGATGCCAAGCTACCATATAAATTCAAGATAACAGAGATAGAGAAGTTCGACGGCACCAGCTATCCCCAGATTCATCTGAGGACGTACGTCGGTACTCTCTCCCCCATGTGAATTGATACCTCATGGTTTCTCTCACTGGATGTTATAAAACCAGGACATAGGAAGACATTGCTACCGACTTCATCAGTCAACACAGCTACAACGTCCAGTTGGATGTCACTACTCGAGAACTCGAAACCACCCAACAGGAGAATCGAGAGTCATTTGTGGAATTTCTAACCAGGTGAAGGGGAAAGGAGGCTAAAATGAAAAATCGGCCAATAAAAAACGAACAAGTGAGGATTGTAGTCAAGAATCTTCAGTCTCCATTGAAGCGTTATGTAATAACACATCTACTTTTGACATTCGAGCAATTATTTGATGCGGGGTTCAGATAGAAGATGCAATCCAATTTAGAGATATTTAGAAACTTGAGCCAAGTCAGAAGCCAAGAAGGTCTTACCCCACAAACAATCAAAGCCAACCCACCACCTCTGCCAACCTTATTTCTCGTACGAATGAGGTTAATCTGGATGACCTATGGGAATTTAAAAGTTCTCCACACGTTGTCGAGATTAGACAAATCGAGAATACAATGCCAGGATTATGGGATCCTGAGGAAGGGGTGGAACATCTGACTAGGAGTGGGCAGCATTTCAAGCTGGCTCAATTAGAAAAGGGGCAAGCAAGCAGGAAAGGAAAGGAGAAAGAGCAAGAAGAAGATGATGACGCTGTACTGAAGTAACTGAAGAAAACTTAGGCCAACATCAGCATCTGAGGTTTACTGATGGCTTCAAATCGGTATTCATAAGTCGTGTTGAAGGTTTTAAATAAGGGCAATGTTTCGATAGACGCAACTTTCGAGCAGTTGATCGGGTTGATACTGTTAGTTGTAGAGCCTAAGGTAATTTCTTTCTCAGATAAAGATTTACCATTGGAAGAAAAGAATCACAACAAACCTTTGTACATCACCGTTAAGTGTCTGGAGAAGTGGGTTCAAGTAAGGCTTATCGACAATGGTTCAAACTGAATGTCTACCCACTCAGAACTACAGTCTACATAGGAATGAAGCTGGATCATTTCATGCCCAATAATCAAGGAGTTTGGGCTTATGAAAATATAAGGAGAGATTTACTTAGGATGGTATCATTCGTTGTGTCAATCAGACCTTTGGAAACCTCGGTGGAGTTCCATATGTTGGATGTCCAAGCATCTTTTAATCTGTTGTTAGGGAAAACTTGGCTCCACGACCCCGATGTGCAAGCCGTTCCATCTACCCTTCATCAAAAGCTGAAATTGATTAAACCCCCAAGAGAAGACAGTTTGACCCTCCTAGAAATCTAACCTGGGGAGGGGGATGTATTCCTAAGCCGATTCCAATTGGACAAGGCTCAAGCCGTACAAGTATTGCTAAAGGAGGAAGAGAGCTACATTAATCTCTATGCAGTTACAGTGATGAGATGCATGTCTTACTTTTTGGGAATGGGATTGGGTCGCAAATAGAAAGGAATTTCGGAGCCCATCCAAGTGCTGTTGACCTTCTAATGCTATGGCCTCGGGTACAAGCCGATATATGAAGATCTAGAAGAACTAAGGACAAGGCAGAAAGGAAATAAGGTCAAGTATTCAAGAACGTTGAATGGTTACCTCGTCAAGGAAGGTGAAGACTTTCTGTACTGTGGTTTTTCGGAGCCATAGTTTGATGAGAAAACTAATCAGATACTGCCGAGGTTGGAGATTTTCTTCAACCACAAGTTATCAAACATAGAGGAAGAAGAGGCAATAGAGGGAAAAGAGAAGACAAAAGAGAAGATTCAATAAGAGGACTGGGCAGACAAATTAAATGGCATTGACATGGGAGCGTTATTCAGCGAGAAGATGGCTCAGATGTGCATAGCTGATTAGGACTGCCTGATGATGGTTTACAACACACCAGCTGATTACACCAGGCTTATCGTGGACGCGGCTGCAAGAGATGTTAAAAATTGGTCCTTAAAGTCTTGTAATTTGCATGATATATGTCTTGAGTCTGAGCCCGAGTTATGTGAGTCTGTGATGGAGATCACATATGTCTGTACATCTTCCCCTGCTATTGCTTTTGAGCGTGTAATCCCTTCTCTCTTTAATGAAATGAACAAGATTTTTGGTTATTCTGCTTTGTCCGATTTATTTCACTCCTGACGAATCACATGTTCCCTTATCGTTGAAGCTCAACTTTGAAGTTACCAACAACTAAGCTGAGTATGAAGCGTGCTTAACTGGGTTAGAGGCAACCAAACTATAAGTCATCAGGGACTCAGCATTGGTGGTCTCACGGGCAAGAGGAGAATGGAAGGTCAAGGATGTAACGTTAATGCTCTACCAACAAGAGCAAGAAAAGCTAATACCATGCTTTGAATGAGTGATTTTCACTCATATTCTGAGATTGTAAAACAAGTTCGCCGATGCACTAGCTACTTTGGCATCAATGATTGACATACCATCCAGGGTTAAGATGAGACCATTGATAATTGAACAAAAAAGAAAGCCGGCATAAGAGTTGACAGCTGTAATTGAAGAAAGCATTGACGAACTCCCTTGGTACTTTAACATTGAAAATTTTGTGGAAAATAGAGAATACCCTAAATTTGCTTGCAAAAAGGATAAAAGAGCAATAAGGAGGTTATCGGCATAGTTTGTTATTTGCAGGGAAAATTTGTATAAATGAGGGCATTCTGGAGTCAACAAGCTGTGTTAGCACTGAAGAAGGCCGAGAATTGATGAAAGGGAGATTTGTGGGAGTCTACGGGCCTTACATGAGTTGAAATATGTTAGCCAAGAAGATCCTATAACAGGGGTATTTTTGGATGACAATGGAGACGAATTGCATACAACTTGTGTGAAGGTGCTATAAGCGTCAGATCCATGCAAACCTTATGCATGTTCCCCCATCCCAGTTATATAGCTTGACGTCGCCATAGCCATTCTCAATATGGGGCATTGATGTGATTGGCAGAGTAACACTAAAGGCTTCGAATAGGCACGAATTCATTTTGGTGGCCATTGACTATTTTACCAAGTGGGTGGAAGCTGCCTCCTACTCGGTACTAAAAGCCTCTCGCGTCGCCAAGTTCATCAAATAAATCATCATTTGTCAATACGGGGTTCCTCATGAGGTTATCTCAGGTAACGGCTCACACTTCCACAGTGAGGTCTTAGACCTTTTTGAAGAATATCGAATAGTGGCCCACAAGTCGTCACCATACCAGCCACAAACTAATGGGTGAGTCAAGGAAGCGAACAAGAATGTCAAGAAGATTCTAGAAAAGATGATTAGTTCACACAAAGATTGGCCAGAACATCTACAGTTTGCACTTTGGGGGTACAGGACGTTGATTATAGCTTCAACAGGAACCAGACCTTATTCTTTAGTGTATGGAGTGGAAGTTATATTGCCCATTGAGGTGGAAATCCCTTCACTAAAAGTAATAGCTAAAGCTAGATTTCCAGATGCAGAATGGCAGAGGAATCGAATAGAAAAGCTACTCTTGTTTGATGAAAGAAGGCTGAAAGCTCTATTTCATGTATAAGGATACCAAAGGAGGATAGCTCATTCGTTCAAAAAGAAGGTCAAGACCCGGGACTTGAGGGAAGGTGACTTGGTTCTTAAAGAAATCAGGGCTCCCGTATTTAACCCAAGGGGCAAGTTCAAGCCAAACTGGTATGGGCCATTTCTAATCAAAACCATTATGACCAGTAGTGCAGTAATCATCATGGATTTAGATGGAAATGCGTTCTCCACTCTGATCAATATGAACCAGCTCAAGAAATACTACCCTTGAGAGAAAAATAAATAAAATAAAAACTTGCTGAATTAAGAACCGAAAAGGCAATCCAGATAAAAGTTAGAACAGCCCACAAGGTTGAAATTCCGAAAGGGCGACCTTGACAAAAGTTAGGGCACCATAAAATTAATGTATTAATACCTGAGAGTAAACCAGGCCTGAACTACGTTAAGGCCTGATTCCATTTTTTTAGAATACGTATGTGACACCCCATTCCCCGGACATGTCAAGACAAATGTAACTATCAATAAAAGACATATTATAGCCGAACATTCATAGATACATAAGATAGTTACTACATCATTAACGATTCAGAATTTGTTTGAAATACTTAATAATTACAGTCATCCAAAAAACTTAACAGAAGTTACATTATATCCATGGAAAACAGAACAAAAAGATCAAAAAGTAAATATCCTCCGTCTTCAAGTGGCGTTATTGAGGTTAATCGACTCCTACCTCTCTCCTTACTCCTCGAGGTCTTCTTCTCCTACGAACGTACCCTCCTCAAACTGTTTTTCTTCTTTAACTGTGGCACGAATGCCATGAGCCGGAACTCAGAAGAAAATTCCCTAAACCGTCTAACAAACTCACGATAAGATATTCTACAATATATATTGTATAACACCCAATACAAAGTTAAAGGGGCAAAGATATAGGCAAATTATCATTTTCAACAGGATGAGCATAGAGTAGAACAGTAGTGTGAGTGCGTGATGCAGATTAATGCAGCGTAGATGCCCAAGCCGACTTGTATCCAGAAATAAAAATAGGAGTTCCACTTTAGGACATATTTCTATTACTTATATGGACTTGTTATTATCATTGCCGCCTCAGGGACTCATTGTCATCGCCATGATGGGAATTGTTGTCATTGCCATCTTAGGGACTTATTATCATTGTCGTGATGGGACTTTATATTATTGCTACCTCAGGGACTTAATGTCAATGCCTTGATGGGACTTTATATTATTTCCTCCTCAGGGACTTATTGTCATTGCCGTGATGGGGCTTTAATTATTGCCACCTCAGGGACTTATTATCATTTCCATGATGGGACTTTATGGGGTTACCCACATTAAAGCTAGGATGCTTGCTTAGTATCAATCCAAAGTCTAAATTACCAAAACTAGATTGCTAGTAACGAACCCGTGGTGCCCAACAGTATTCACAAATAACATATCTTTCTTTTAGAACACCGAGACATACCCAGGGTGCTCAGAGGGAATGTATCCCAAAATAGTTATAAAAAATGGCTACCAGGGACGCCTTAGACTAGGAACCGAGGAAAGAATAATTTCAACATATCCCACCCACAACGGTAGATACGAAAAGGACTCCAATAAACCCAAGATGCAATGTAGAATTGCTTATGAAGTGCAATATGCTTCTCGTGTACAATTAATTATAGCATGACATATAAATATGATATGGCACATGGTACAATTTGCTAAGGCATCAAGTACAAGTATGCGAAGCATAACCACAATTTATACAGCATAGAATCGAACCATCGGCATGAGTTCATTTCATCAAAAGCCTCATTTTCATACATTAATTACTCACAAAGTTCATATAAGGTTCACATTCTCAAGTCTCATACCATTCGTATACTTGGCCAATTTTAGGTGCAAGTTTAATTACTAGTTTTAAAGTTACGACAGCGTTTTGAAATACTTACACATAAATTTAAATTTTGATATTTTAACACCAATTAGATAAAACTATTTCCTACAACTTTCATGTTTATCACTAATGTTAGATCCTACGGCACAACGGTCATTTATTTTATTCAAGTAAAAACGGTTCAGCAATTTACAGAGAAATACATAGGGATTGAGCTTCTGTTGGCCACTATTTTGGGGCATCGATTCAAGGGCTATGGCTCTAATTTTAGATGGGATTTTGGTTTAAGGTGTTCCCTACAAGTTTCGTGTTTTGAGTTAGAGCAAGTTATTTGGAAGACATTTGAGAATTTGGCCAATTTATAAAAAATGTTCAGTCAGCCTAAAAAGGGCTTCCAGAGTGTGTTTTTTTTTACAGAGAATGCTCAAACCCTTTGAGGTATCATCTGAGGGTATTTTAGGCTGATTGGTTCTACGTACTTAGTTTAATATGTTAGCTACACTTTCTATGTTCACCACTTTTGGATTTGGCTTCTAAAAAGTTAGGTTTTGGTTCTCACAAAAATGTGTGATAAAGAGGTCTGTCAGTCACTAAACCTTAATAGTGACTTTGGGAAGTGTTTGGACCCATCAAGACTTCATATTGTTGTCTCATTTTTAGGTCTGCAACTCAGAGTGGTCATGATCTGACACTCTTAGGAAAAAATGAGATATCAGGAGTTCTATCCAATGAAATCACTTCAAACCAATTTTGTATGAAAGATAACTCCAAAATATAGATCTGTACACAAAAATCACTTTAAAAACATCTTTCTACATTTAGTTACAATGTTTTAAAGTTTGTGGACAAAAGCGAGTAAGTCTAGAAAATCAGTCTACTTAGGATTTTGGTTGCCTAGCTTATGTTGTGTACATTTGTGACATATTTTCTTTGCTTGCATGTTATAAGTTCACATAAACCAAAACTCCAGAATATGTTTAGGTCATAAAACTCAAAAATAAACACATGCAAGCATATGCAAAGCACAATCTCACACAAATAGCCCATGTTCTACTCCTATGACGCCTTTTTGACTTATTCTTTGTTTTATTTTCTTAGGGTTTGTTATAGAGATGCATTGAGGAGTATCTTAGGGGAGAATGTTAGAGGGTTTGAAGGAGTTCCTTACCTTATTTGATGGTCAAATGGTTGAAGAAGAAATTGACTTAGCTTTATTGTACCTCCCTTGAGCCTTTCTTCCTTCCTCTTCCTTCCTTCTTTCTTCTTCTCTCCTTCTTCTTTGAAAACACTTAGAAAATTTTGGTCTCCCTCTTTCTCACTGTCTCAGCCGAATCATGGAGAAATGAAGGGGTGGTTTGGGTCTTGTTTTATAGGAAAATTGTAGTAGGAACATAATTATGGTATATAAACTTTTATTTAAATTTCCTTAAATTTGATTGGGTGCCTGGGGTGGTGGGAATTATTTGAGAGAGATATATATCAGTTTTTTGGCATATTGGATTCGACTGGGGCTGTTTGGGAGACTAAAAGGCTAATTTTGTATTTAATTAGGGTTTTAAATTGTATTTTGGTATATTTTTGTGAATATAAATGTATAAAATATTAATTTTATATACCTAAACCTACTAAAACCTATTATATTAATGTATTTATAATTAATTTAGTTTTTCATGATTTATCATAATTTTAATAGAAATTTATTAAATAGGTGTAGGCTTTTAGCTAAATTAAGCTAGTTTGACTAGAATTGGTTTTTGGACTTATTTATTATATAGAGACTTTAAATAACTATATTTTTGCTTTTGTTGACCTATATTATTATATTAGTATATATATTACTTGTATAAAAAGTATTGGATCAAAATAATGCTTCATTTATACATCTTTTTCTTATTTTTAAGCTTAAAAAGAAAAAAAGTAGCTTTTTGGGCACATTCTCCTAGGTGGCCAGCCATGCAAGGGTATTTTGGTCATGTTTGTTGTTATTTTGTATTTTATTAATTAATTGTATATAAGTATCAAATTTTGGGTGTTCATGTGTCAAATTTTGAATTTTTTAGACTTTTTGCTATACTATGGGCAAAATGGTCATTTTACCCTATTTATGGGAATTTTTAATTTTTAATTTCATATTTTATATTATTTACTTAATTTAAGCTATCCCAAAACTTTTTTGAGTATTAGGGCTTTGTTTCTGAGTATTCGGTCTCGTTTAGGATTTTCAAGTCAAATTAGGATTTTCGGGCTGGTTAGGGTTTTTTTTCTTCATGTAACGACCTAAGTTCTCATCGTCTATCTGTTGTTAATACTAGGGTTTGAGCTAGGTTGTCATAATCTAGGTGGTTACTACTAGAGTCCGGACCAGGGTGTTACAACGTAGGCAGCTTCTTTTAAAAATTCCTACCACTTTCTTTGTTTTAGGCAATTTTGAATCCAAGTAAAGATTAATGCAAATTTGTCTCTGACTTTTGGTAATAAAGTCTTTCACATTACAAAAATTAAAAAACTTGAGATAATTGTGAACCTTTTATAAAAGTTGAATACTTCATTTCGGCATCAATTACAAGATTATTAAAATAAGGCGGGCACGCAAGTTCCAAACTCTAAAAAATAAAAAAATAGCTATGAAATCTAAAAAGCAAAGCAGGTCCCTCTAATCTTCCTCCTCTTCGCTTCCTGATTTTCTTCTTCTTTATTTTGTTTCTCTCTATCTTGGATCTTCCATGCCTTGTATTCCTCGAGGAGCTCTAGGCCCTGCAGCTCTTGCATCTCCATCAGTGAATGAGATGCTCAAGCCTCCTGATACCTTGCCAGAAATGGGGCTTGAAGAGAAGATGAGTACAAGTGACCTCGAACACCGTGGAATACGATCTGACTACAGCCGAACTATCTCATGATCCTGTGTGGGTAATAGAAAGTGGATAGTCGCAAGCCAATCAACAGAACACTAGGGTGGTCCATAGTGGTCAAGGTCAGAGTGGGGATCCACCACCAAGAGCACTGCCAAGTAATGTCTACTCTTGTCAGAGAGGAAAGATACTGCCTCCAAGCTGTCTCGGTAGTGCATATCTGATAGAAGATGTGATAGATAAGGGCTGCAACATTGTACCTCTCTGTAGCTGGCTTTTACATAAGGTACCTTCTATATCAGCCAAATCTGCAAGAAAGGTTAGAGGAGGAAATCAAGAGAAAATAGTAAAGGGGGAATAAAGTCAATAAAATAAGAAAAAGTGGAAAAGAGCGAAGGAGAGTGTGATTACTCAATTTTACAAAGATGCCCAATAAGAGTGGATAGGGGCATAACGATGAACCCTTGAAGCCGAAACTTGAACTGGATAGAGGGATATAAGGGATACAAAATGATGAGCCCTTGAGGACTAAGCTTGAACTAAATGAAGGGGTAGAAGAAAGCTAGCTGGAAGACCAGAAGAGCGGCAGTGGTGCCGGGATTTAGGAGTTTCTGGAAAATGGTCAAAAATAAGGGAATTCAAAGATGTTTAAAAAAATATTTTAACACCTTGAAAATCAAATTTTGAAAACTCTTTTTTTTGTTGAAAATGGAGTGGCCACTTAGTTTTTGAGTAAAACTAAGAAAAATAAAAATGGCTATTGATCTTTAAAAAGTTAACTAGAGAAAGAGGGTTCGGGGGCTAAAGTACGAATCGAAAAAGGTGTTAGACACCCTGTTCGCCCAACCATATGGTTGGCCTCTACTAATCATCATTGGTTCTTTAATAAGAATTTCTCAAATGCATGCAAATAAAAAAAATTGAGACAAAGAGAGAACATTCAAAATCAAATATGAAAAATACATAACATATGTATATAGCACTCCAAATTAGGACAAATAAAGGGATGAATTCTCAAGTCCTATGCCATGCAATTTCTAACTAGAGGATACATGGAGCACACCCGCATGCAATATTCATAAAAATAAACTAACTATTATGATTCAAATAAAAAAGCCAAAAAAACATAATAAAATTATCTAAACGTGGATTGTTGCAAAATGAGTTAAGTTACTCTAAATGTGCATTTAAAGAAGGTAATCAAAACATGCATAATCATATATTTAAAGAAACATTAACATGATGGGTATTTAACACTAAACGTAAAGAAAACTTACTAAAGAAAATAATAGTTTCATGACTAAGAGGACTTACGGGTTTGAAGAAAAAGAAAAATAAGAAAAGGTTCATAAAGAAAATCATTCTAAAATGAAAAGTTAAGAAAATGTTATTAAACGAATGAAAAAGGGAATCTAACTATTTGCGCTTTAAAAGAAGTAAAAGAAAATAAAGGAAAAAGAAAACAAAATGGAAGAAAATTACATTTAAATAATGAAAATTAGACTAGAGACCTTTTTATGATTTTAATGAAGAAAAGTAAGTGCTATGAAAAAGAAAATAAAACTATAAAAAGAAAAGAAAATGGAGCTTAAAAAGAAAAACAAATACTAATATTAAAGGATTACAAAATGGAACATAATAAGAAAATTAGTGCTAATAATAAAAGGAAAGAAAAAGAAGAGAAAATAAAGTAATTAGAAGAGTACTAAACTAATATTATAAGAAGAGAAAAGAAAAAAAAAGGTGCATTGAAAATAAATTAAAGTTAATATTGCAAAAAAAAGACTTTAAATGCTAAAAAGAAAAGAATATTAAACTAATCCTTGAAAGAAAATGACCTCAAATTAATATAGAAAAGAGAAGGAAATGAAAATAAATGCCAGAAAAATAAAAGACATTAAAAATAATTATTTAACTTAAATGTGAAATGTAGTATTAATTACTATGGATAATTACACTTACCTCTCATTAAGTTTAAGTTTATTACATGAGTCTCCCCTGTGGTCTCTGAAATTACACTAACCTCATATGGGGTTTAATTTTAACAATAATTGCACCCCAACTGTTAAAATTTTTGTTGAAATTTAACGAAAACTGCCCCTCCCATACCAAAACCACCCTTCCCACCACAAACCCACCCTTCAAACCACCTTTCCCCCCTAAAATCACCCTTCCCACCCCAAATTTCAACAGAATTGTGGTTTTGGGGTGGGAATTGTGGTTTTGGGGAGAAAATGTGGTTTGAAGGGTGATTTTAGGGTGGGAGATGCAGTTTTCGTTAAATTTCAACGGAAATTTTAACAGTTGTGGTGCAATTGATGTTAAAATTAAATCTCATGGGAGGTTAGTGTAATTTCAAAGACCACATGGGAGATCCCTATAATAAGCTTAAACCTCAGGGAAAGTACGTGTAATTATCCCTAATTACTATATTAACATGAATGTAAGTGCATTATTATAACAATTAACAACATTACTAAGTTGTAATTGCTAAAATATGTTAGCACTAATTAATATTTAATGAAAGAGAGAAAATAACAAATGTATTAAATGTGAATGTAAAGAAGTTAATAACTAAATAATGAACAAATTACGTAAGAAAATTACATAAGGCAATTTAAACAAAGCAAATTACATAAACAAAGAGACAAGAAAATTGAAATTGAAAGTTAACCCGATTACTCCAAAAGAGAGAGGATGGAGTTAGAAGGATCGGTGATCGAAACGAGGTACCTAGATTGTCGGGAAATTCTCAAGTCGGGAAATGTGCCTCGGTGGTCTAATCCTCGGGCCGTGATCCAAATAAGGCTTCAATTTAAGTGCTAGTAGGTTAGGATCTCGGCATTTTGGTAGGGCTTCAGCATCGGGGCTTGAAATTGCTTAGCGTCTCGACAGAGCTTCTCTATCAAAACCTCTCACTCAAATTCTGTCATTGAAAACGTACTAGAGGTACGGTATTTATAGAGTTCATCAACCAATGAGATGTTGTCACGTTTTAAGGCATGTCAGGCCAATTGGAGTTGGCAATCGCCATAATGTAAGTTGGCGGTCACCATGTTTTTGAAAGGTTCCACAAAGTTCTATGGCGGTCGCCACAGAACAAGTTGGCAGTCGCCAAGTTAGAGGTGGAAATCGCCACTTTTGGCTAGGGTTTTCAAGAGGTTCTATTGGCGGTCGCCACAATAAACATGGCGGTCACCTTACTTGAGCAGCAAGCTTCGATGGTTTGACAAAATTTTATTGGTTTAAAGGTTCTAGAGTCAAATACTGGGCTTGGATCACTTCCCGAAGATCGTACTGAGACATCATTCCACTTGTTTTCATCATCGGATTCGCCTAAGATTAGGCATAGTCAAATTTGGGTGTCTATAGTTACCCTTCTTTGATATAACTTCCGTAGCAATGCGTGGGGCAAGTTATATCAAAGACCGAGAGACAACATCCATTTGACCGAGTAGTCAATCTTAGGCCAAAAACACACAAGCATGCATATGATGTTGGTCGTACTAGAATTTCCATCGAGCTGCCTACGTACTCCCTTTGCTAGGGATCAGACCAGAACGTAGTTCATGGGGTAAAATGCAAGAATGTAAGATAAGAAATATGATGCATGCCAAGTATAGTGTGATGCAATTTAAGTTAGTTTAAAGTCAAGAGGAGGACCGACGAGTCAGTTTAGGGTCATGAGGAGGACCGAGTCAGTTTAAGGTCATGAGGAGGACCGACAAGTCAGTTTATGATCTTGAAGAGGACCAATGTGTCAGTTTAGGGTTATAAGGAGGACTAACGAATCAGCTTAGAGTCATAAAGAGGACCGACGAGCCAGTTTATGATCTTGAAGATGACCGATGAGTCAGTTTAGGGTCATGAGGAGGACCGAGTCAGTTTAGGGTCATGAGGAGGACCAATGAGTCAATTTAAGGTTATCAGGAGGACCGAGGAGTCAGTTTAGGGTCATGAGGAGGACCGAGCCAGTTTATGGTCATAAGGAGGACCGAGGAGTTAGTTTAGGGTCATGAGGAGGACTAATGAGCCAATTTAAGGTCACGAGGAGGACAGACGAGTCAGTTTAAGGTCATGAGGAGGAACGACGAGTTAGTTTAGGGTCATGAGGAGGACCGATGAGCCAGTTTAAGGTCATGAGGAGAATCGACGAGTCAATTTAGGGTCATGAGGAGGAACGACGAGTTAGTTTAGGGTCATGAGGAGGACCGATGAGCCAGTTTAAGGTCATGAGGAGAATCGACGAGTCAGTTTAGGGTCATGAGGAGGACGATGACTCAGTTTAGGGTTATAAAGAGGACCTAGGAGTCAGTTTAGGGTCATGAGGAGGACCGATGAGTCAGTTTAGGGTCATGAGGAGGACCGATAAGAAAACAAACATCAAACTAATAGGTCGAGTTAAGACTTAAAAAAATTAGGGACGAGGTGCGGGATAAAGACATTTAAAAGCTAAATTATGGCTTAAAATTAGATTTATCGGAAGGAAAATCACGAATTAATAGGTCGAGTTAAGACCTAAAAATTCAGGACGAGACACAAGATAAAAAATAGTTAAAAGCCACGTTATGGCTTAAAATTAGATTTATTTGAAGGAAAATCACATAAAATTCTCTTGGAGTATTTCTTGGAAAACACCGAAGGAATTTTTATTTTTATTTTTGACGAACATAAAATAAAAAGGGTTTATTTTTAAGGGGAATTATTTTTTTACTAACCAATTTGTGAACAAGATATTTTTGGAAATAACACACGCAAAGAAAATAATCACACAAAATAAAAACACCCAAACAGCCCCTAAGAATCCTAAAACCCAAAGCGTCAGGATATGACCGTTGATAGTCTGGTAAGCCATTTTCCTTATGACATGGCGGCTGCCACCTCCAAACGCCTACAACATGGCGGTTGCCAGGAAACGTTTGGGAAACCCAGCAGTCGCCAACATTGAAGATGGCGACCGCAACCTCCAGGCGCGCATAAGCCCCTCAGGCACGTCGGGTTAGGCTCATTTGCTTATTCTCACTCTCTCTCTAGCCTTCCTGCGCTCTTAAACTCTCTCGTGTTCTTCCTTTGTCTTTTAGCTTTCGCGTTCTTTTTCCTTGCTTTTGCGAGTACTCCTCTTGACACACGATGTTCACACTATTATTCGTGGTTCCATTCCTTTTCATGGCGGGTCAGGGCTAAGGAGACGATGATTTAGGGGCACGCCAGGGCCCCTCTGTTGCTAGGAGTTCTTCCACGGGGACTCTTAGAGATACGTACGGCCTCCAGTCTTCCTGCTGGTGGAGTCACATCCACGCAGCCTACTACTGCGATGGATGCTCTCGTTCTCGAGGCGGAGCGTGCCTCTTACCGGGCTGCTGAGGAGACACGGGTAGCTGTTGAGGCTCAGGTGGCTGCTGATGCTGCTGCTGAGGCCGCGGTGGCTGATTTCTTTGATCCTGATGCTGGAGAGGATCATTCGGTGCCTTTCGACCAGCATACATATGCTCCACTAAACCATCGCTTAACTCCACATGGGATGAGATGCTATGAGCCTCCCACTGATGCGGTTGCTGCTGACATTCTTCTGCGGGAGCCTAACTACCGTATTTCTCGCAAGCGCCTATCAGTAAGTTTTCCAAACTTTACTATTTCAAATACCAAAGCATGATATATCAAACGTAGACGTATGCCTAGGATCCCCCTATATGATGATGATGCAATTTGATTATGGTAATGAATGATTTATTTTGATGATGGTACGAATGATAAATGATTGTTTGTGTGACTTGTTTGGGATCTTAGCTTAGATACCCTTACAATAGAGATTAAAACAGTAGGGACACTTAAATTTTTTTAACAAATAACGAAAGGGGCACTTATTTTAGTGAAAATCACAAAATAAAAGACTTGAATTTTCTTTTTAGGAAAAACATTAAGATTAAGGAGGGGATTTTTGTTTTTATTTTTATTTTTGGGGCATGAAAACTAAAGGAGAAATTTTATCAAAAATCCAAAAATTAGAGACAACTTTGTCAAAAACTTCTAAATAAAGAAAATTTTCAAATTCTAGAAATTTAAGGGGTATTTTTTGAAAATATAAAAAATTAGAAAAAAATTTGGGAATCCTTAGAAAAATTTTAGAAAGAATCTTAGAAAATTGGGGCACATTTTAGGACAAATCCTATATAATTTTTAGAAATATTTAAAAAATCTTAGAAATTTTAGAAACTTTAAGGAAGATTCTTGAAAAATCTTAGAAAATTTTAAAAAACTTCAAAAAATAACCTAGAAAATTTTAGAAAATCTTTGGAAAATTTTAAGAAAATCTGGAAATTTTTAGAAAGATTTTCGAAAAATCCTAGGGGAATTTTTAGAAAATTTTAGAAAATTTTAAGAAGAATTTTGAAAAGAAAAAAAAATCGTAGAAAATTTTTAGGAAAAAATTTGAAAAATCCTAGAAAATTTTAGAAAATCTTAGAAAATTTTTAAGAAAATCTAAGAAATTTTTAGGAAGATTTATTTACTTATTTATTTATTTTTATATTTCTATTTTTTTAATTATTTTTTTATAGGTAATTTTAACAATTTCTAGTAAATTTTTGTTCTTTTATTTAAATCATGATAGTTTAGTTTATTTTGATAAAATTGCATGTGGGTGTGTTCTATGTATCATTTAGTTAGCATTGCATGCCGTAGGACTTAATATTTTTATTTTTCTCTACTATTTTGTTTTGGCATTCTATATACCTATGTTATGTATTTTTATTATTTGATTTTGGTTGTTCTTTCTTTACCTCAATTTTTTTTATTTGTATGCATTTAAGAAATTCTATTAAAGAACCAATGATAATTAGTAGAGGCCAACCTTAGGGTTAGGCGAACAGGGTGTCTATCACCTTCCCCAATTCGTACCTTAGCCTTCGAACTCTTTTTCTCTGGTTAAACGTTTTAAGATCAGTAGCCATGCAATGCTACTATTTTCAACAAAAATATTCTACAACTCTATTTTCAACAAAAATGGGGTTTTCAAAATTTGGTTATCAAGGTGTTAAAATACTTTTCAAACATCCTTTGAATTCTCATATTTTTGACCACTTCCAAAAAATTCCAAAATCTCGGCGCCACACACCTGTATACTTCTTATATTTGCTTGCCTGGCCGTAATTGCCAAATCTGTATGTCTCCTTGACTTTAATTTGTATTAGGTGTTATATGATATGCATTGTAGAATATTTTATTGTGAGCTTCGTTTGAAGGTTTAGGGAGTTTTCATCTAGGCTTTGACTTATGGCACTCATGCCACAAGTGAGTATGATGAGTTCTTTGAGGAAGTTACCCTTGAAGAAGAAGACAGAATTGAAGAATATAGTGAGTGGCATGAGCCAGCAGACCCCGACAATGCTAGCTAAAGAATTGAATTTTCACCTTTTGTTCTTTTTGTTTAGTTTCCACGTGCTCATTGTAAGATTTTGTTAATCTATTGTGAAATTGTAAATGTTATGTATTTCTTATCAGTTCAAAACTCTTAATGATGTAATATTTATGATATCAAAATATGAATGAATGGCTAGAATATTCTCTTTATCTATACTTATGTATGTCCCGACATGTCCGGATGACGGAGCGTCACAGTTGGTATCAGAGCCTAGGTTTAGTGAAGCTTCAGGCCTTGGGTTATGGAAAACCATGTGTTCTGTCGCGTTGAAGCTTTGTAGGATGCGTTGTATTAATTATTATTGTCATCTATAGATTATAAGAACTAAAATTTATTACGTCTAAGTCTTCTAGCGAGTTGCATCAGGACATTACTGTGGTCGAGAGCAACAAGGAATCTACATGCAAAAGATGAGTAAGGGCATCTAGATCGAAAACTGAAGATTCATGCAACGAGTTTTCTTATTTTAAGGGGGGTAGACAGAAGTTTGCACTAGAAGAAGTTTCAGATATCACCTCGACCATTAGAAGCCCATAATTGCATCCTTATAAGTTCTTTTCTCATTTACCCTAAACCCTTGTATCAACTTTTATACCTGGTTGAAGTTCATTTGCATACCCTTCCTTCTTAGATCATTAGTCCTCAACGGTACCGTCAAGTGTCGTTTGTCGGTAACCCTTATGCACCCAAGTCTTGTTGATAATCCTATTAGAAATTTAATCCTAGAAAATACCTTTGCCCTCAAGTTTTTACACTTTAATGATAATCGGTATTTGCATTTGATTCTCCTCTAATTCAAGCCAGCCTCTTTGAACTAACTCTCCTTTCATAGAACTTGGTATCAATTATTTGTTAATTACCCATTTTGAACATTCGACGTTGATAAAATATTTTCCATCGTTCATCTTCTCTCGATTATGAAACCACAATCTATTGTAGTGATTTTGTGAATTCTTTGTACACTCTTAAAATTCTTACTAGGGAAGTAGACTTGCATACTTCAGGGCAAATATCTAGTTTGGTTGCCTATTGCTTAACATCACTTTTATCAGAATCTAATTGTATTTGATTAGTTACGAGGACATTTGTTTAAGTATTATTCACCGCCCTCCTCTTGTTTTACATACATTTGAATCCCAAATAACCACTCAATTTGTGTCAACGGTGACTTCCTTAACCATGACCATTTGACCTCATCTGACCAATCTTTTAAACCATTTGGAAATCTTCCCTTGAATCTCGATAAAGGATTTGTTCACCTTCCCTAACCCATTCTAACCCCCAGCTACGTATCGTGCAGTTTAGTACATCATTCAAAATCTTTGGCTAAATGCTTGACCACTCGCCGCCCTAGGTTGCCTCTCCTAAGACCTAGAATGATGAGAAATAATAGTTGTAAGAGTTTAGCGCTTTCACGAGAAACTCAGATCATTCACATCCTCAAAAGAACCACCCGACGCATCATCAAGTTGCAAAGCAAATCTTAACCTGGAGTTAAAGCACAGAGTGTCTGCCAACATCTGCGTATAACGTGTTTTGAAGATCAATAACCCCGACTGCAAGAACTGCTAAGTAAGGGCTCATGCAACATCTCTAACGGAGACCTACACGAAGGTTTCTACTACCATCACTGATAAAGCTCGCATGGGAACCGCAGGGGTGTGGTACGTGGAAGTACAATGGAAATGCAACAGAACTTGTAACTAATGTGGGACTACGTGATCAAAATTTGATGGTTTTATCCATACCTATTCTAGTTAGGCCCCTATGTGTTATGTACCTCGCACTTTGTAATCGTTCTAAGAAAAATTTGTATCCTCAACCAGCTCTGTACTCGAACTTGAATATTATGAAATATAAATGAATAAATCTAAAATTAGCTCCATAAGATCCCATAACCTAAAGCAATCAAGACTTTAAAAAGATGGCTTACCAGCCGCAATACTTTCCCTCTTTATTCAGATGGAAAATAGACAACCTAACCATCAACGGCCATTAGATGGACCCATAGAAGGAGCGTAAGAGTTAGCTTGGGTCTTGCGTGAGCTTGCCACCAACATTAATCATCCTCATATATGAGATAGGGCATGGTTTTTATCAGAACTCAAAAAATAATGCTCCGCTACATTCGAGGGAGGAGCTGAACGATAGTAGCTGAACAATGGCTGAGAGCTGTCAAGAAGTTATTTAACTCCATGGGAGTGTAGACCGATGCCGATCGAGTAGCTCTAGCAGCACACCTACTAGAAGGAGAGGCCGATTACTGGTGGTCTATGATCGACAACACCCAAAATGTGGTAGCTCTGACTTTGAATCAATTTGAAGAATTATTTTTAGAAAAGTACTTCCCACGTCCCTTTCGACAGGAACAAGTTAGACAATTTCTGGAGCTAAAACAAGGGTCTATGTTAGTAACCCAATACGTCAACCACTTCTAAGAGTTGAGCCTATTAGCTGCAACCATCATACCGGATGAAGAATCAAGGGCACGAAAGATTGAGTAGGGCCTAGAACCCTCTATCTGAACTAGGGTCATTTTCTTATAGCTTTTGACTTACACTCAAATAGTACAAGCAGCCCTATTGGCAAAAATAGACTTAGGTGACTCTAAAAGGATTTAGAACCAGAAGAAAGGAAACACCAATTTTGGAGGACCTGTAAAAACTAATTGAGTGTTCGTTCCAAAGAAGCCATATCAATAGGAGAACAGACAAGAGCGACCAAGAGACTCCTCTACTAAATTTATAGTCTACCTTAAATGTCACCAACCAGGACATAAGAAGTCTGAGTGTCCGCGCCTAGGAAAGGAGACTCTGAACAACCACTCCCAACAATGGAGGCAACCTGTAAACCAGCCACCAAAGTACCCATAGTCAATTTAGATCGCGTGACTAGCAACTAACAAACGAAATAGGAGGGGAAGGCCATTGCTTAACAAAAACCAGAAGCCCCAGGGAGGACGCATCTTTGCTCTATAGGAAGAGGAAGTAAAAGGCACCCAAGTTATGCAAGGTATGTTCGTGCTATTCAATACATTAGTGAAGGTGTTGTATAAATCTGGAGCATCCCATTCCTTCATATCTTTGGCATATATGCAATCTCTATCCTTGGAACCCAAAGTATTAGACTAAACTCTAAGCGTCAATACACCCTTAGAATATCACATGCGAGTAGACTTTGTTTGTAGAACGTGCATATTGAGAGTACCAACACCTTTATGCCATGTGACCTGCGAGTCAAGGATTTTAATGAATATAACGTGATTCTTCAAATAGACTGGCTCTCTAGACACCATGCTATCATTGATTGCTGACATAAGAAGATATAGGCACAAGTAGGGAATTACACTATCATACAATTTTAAGGAAAACAACATGAAACCTTGACACCGAGTAACGCAAAGGTGTGTAGATCAAGTAACTTCAACGTAAGATTAGCTTACATGCTTGCCGATACAAACGCCCTATCATCCACCGAGTTACCACGAGTTGTATGTGAATACAAGGACGTAACTTCGAGGAGAGCTCAATAGAGATCCAAAGCAAGGTGCTCTAGAAGAAAAACAATTATATTAATAGAAGCTTTAGGGTAGCATCACGTGAGTGAGAAAGCCAACATGAGGACGAGAAGGAATAATGCTAGTAAATCATCTCCAACCTTTCACACAATGAAGTAGGAGACGAAATTTTGGGGATGAAATTTATTTAAGGGGGTAGTTTGTAACAACTTGGTAGGGATCTTAGTTGTAACAACCTGATTTATAACAACCTGTGTAGCGATCCATCCCAGACCCTAGTATAAATGACGTTTAGCTGATGAGATCTTAGGTCGCTAGAAGGATGGAAACCCTAACCCAACCCGAAATCCTAATTCGACCCAAAAACTCTAAAAAAATCAAATACTAAGAAGCAAAGCCCTAAAACTTAAAGAAGACTCCTAACACTCTAAATTAAGTAAATAACATAAAATATAAGGGTGAAAATAAAAAATTCTCATAATTAGATAAAATGATCATTTTGCCCCTAGTACAACAAAAAGTCTTAAATACTTAAATTTTTATACATGAATAGCCTAAATTAGATATTTAGATACAATTAAGTAACAAAATACAAAATAACATCCAAAAATAGTAAAAATGCCCTTGCATGGCAGGCCACATTGGGATTAGTGCAAAAAAAGTTACTTTTTCCTTTTTAGCTCACCAATGAGAAAAAATTGCACAAATTAAGTATTATTATGTCCTAAGACTTTTTATACAAGTAATATACGTAATAATATAATAATATAGGTTAACAAAAGCAAACGAATCATTATTTAAACCTTCTACATAATAAATAAGTTAAAAAGTTAATTCTTGTCAAACTAGCTTAATTTGACTTAAAAGCTTATACCTATTTAATCAATTATTGTAAAAATTATGATAGTTCATGAAAATACTAAATTAATCATAAACACACTAAAATAATAAGTTTTAGTAGTTTAAGATACCAAAAAGATACACAAAATTAATAATTTAGGCATTTTCTCACACAAAATGGTACTAAGATACAACTGAAACCCTAAATTAATGCGAGACCAAATTTTGGTCTGCCCCAAATAGCCCGAGCAAACTTTCCCACTGCAAAAATCTAAAAAATGAATTCTCAAAAGGAACCCACCGTCCATGCTTCCATTAGAAATTAAGAAAATTCAATTTAAAGCTTTCTCATAATAATTATTTTTCCATTACGCTTTTTTCTATAAAAATACACCAAAACCCCCTATTCTCTATACATGATTCGTCCAAGAGAGTGAGGGAGAGGAACAAAAAAAATTCTAAGTGTTCTAAGGGAAAGAAAAAGGAGAAAGAAGGAGAAAAAGGAAGAAGAATCCAATGAGGGTACATTAAAGCCAAATCCTAGCCATCCTCCATTTTTAGGTCTCCAAACAAGTAAGTAAACTCCTTAAAATCCTCTGTCATTCTCTTACAAGATATCCCTCAATCCATCTCTATAAACACCCCTAAGAATAAGAAATGAAATCTCACCTAAAAAGGCGTTGTGAGGGTAGAATAGGGGCAATTCATGTGTAATTTATTGTTGGATATGTTTGCATGTGATTGTTTTTGAGTTTAATGGCTTATATAGGTTCTGAAACATTGATATATATATATATATATATGTATACATTACATGCGTGCAAAGAAAATAAACTAAATCTAAACATTTCTTGAGCTAAGACATCGAAACCCTAAATGGCCTGATTTTCTAGGTGTTTTAACCTTCTGCCACGAATTTTGAACTATCATAAGTAATTATAGAAAAGTGATCTAAGTGCGATTTTTATGTCCAGATCGAGCGTTTTAAGTTATCTTTGATACAAAATTAGTTTGAAGTGATTTCATTGGGTAGAACTCAAGACACACCATTTTTACTAAAGAGTGTAAAATTCTAACCACTCTGTATTGCAGACAGACAAAACCTAGGCTAGAGTGAGTACCAAGCTTAGGTCAAACCATGAAACTTGTAGATAACATGTGTATCTTACTGTCCACCAACAATAAGCCTAAAATATGTAGTATTGGTAGGTCAAAACCCTCTCCAAAGTCACTATTATAAATTTGTGACTGACAGAGCTCTTTGTCGCATGTTTTTGTAAGACCAAAAACCTATGTTTTTTATGGCCAAATCCAAACGTTATTTTCATGACAAAAGTTGTCACGGCCCAAACCTCAGGGACCCGTGAACCAACCCCAAACCTTTCTCCTAAGGATCATCATTGACGACTTTTGTTTACCACAGAATTTAAGTTCTAATTATATAAGAACTTCTCTTGAAACAACTATGTCCTTGCACATGTAAAATTTACAACAAAGGCTTTAAATCTCAAAAAAACAATTTCATTTGCAATCGTAATATCTTTGATTATAGTTCTCCATCTTTGTTTATGTACAATGATAATGCAAAAATATAAATAAACACAAAGTCTTTCCTCTAATCTTCCCCAAAGCATCCTCTACCCATGGTATCGTCCCTGGTCTTCAAAACCTGAAATGTTTTGGTAAACATACATGAGCCGAAGCTCATAGGACATCGATTAACTCAGATGTAATGCATGATTTGTGAAGTGTGATGGGTGCAACCGGAATAAAAATGCACATTCCATAAATTTGTTATTTATTTTCACACACACACACCTACGCATGTCAAGTTATTCATTCATTAAGTCTTTTTCAACATATTCCTTTCTTTCACGTTTATTCTCGTTTCTCAATTTTTCACCAAAAACCAAATCACATTTTCATTACCCGGTTTATCACAAAAATTATATCACAATTAATTTATCATAATTAATGAATCGATACCGGGTGCAGCTTATAGAAACCCCTCCCTATTATCCCAATAGGCTACGCGAAGCTATTGGTTAATAGATAGCTCTATAACTCACCACGATACAACACCACGTTTTGGGGGCTAACCCATGGGCACGTGGTCCCCATCTTGCGCAAGTTTTCGGTCTTTCACCGCGGATCCGCCAGGCCAACTTAATCCATATTAATCCATACGGTTCATTATTTGTTCTTCTTTCACAAAAGTCCGAGAGTCCAACCTACAACTGGTTCCTCTCCCCAAATATTTTCTCATAATACCTCTTTTCAATTTTTACATTTCAACTTCTCATTTCACTTCCAATCAAGTCTTATTTTAACTTTCCAATCTTTCTTTCAGTTCAAATGCCATCATAAATTTAAACACATAATTTCTCATAATCACATTCCAATTATAAACTCCATCAAATGCCAACGCATAATTAACTCACACATGATCATGTCATTTGAAACAAACAGAATGCACCCATCATATACATATACATGTATATACAAGTTAAAATCCATGTTTTCTTTGTAAAACATAAACCCTTAAATGATAACCATTGCACTACATCGCCCACAAATTTCCACCAATACTAGCTCTGAAGATATTAGTCACATATCAAAATCCATTTTTATCGCAAATACCACCAATCGGTATGATACTAGCATCCTAACCCAAGTGTAGTGAGATAGGTAAAACCATAACCCAAGGGATAAGAAATTTGAT
>JAOTRH010479504.1:0-25617 GCA_034768845.1 Heliamphora exappendiculata
CAACGATCGTGTAGCCGTTTTATCTTAGGAGAGTGACGCCGGTGAAAAACCTACAACACCCTCGGTAGGCGGTGAATTATTCTTAAGGAAACTGCGCTTGCAGGACTCGGTTTGCAAATTCTATTCCTGTTATTTCTGTTATTTCATTTTTCCTGTAATTTTATATTATTGTAATTGTTGAAAGTTAATAAATATGTATTTTCTGGATCACCGAGCATATATATATTTTATTTTGGCATTGGTTTGTCTCCCAACACTTCTAGCAAAGGCGGCTGATGCCCGAGTAGAAGGGGCACGAGAACCACGTTGCCTACTCGGCGCAGCTGCACCCTAGACCGACAGACACTGCTGCAAAATAGATAAAGGAGAAAGAAAATCAGTAAGAAGAAAGAAGAAACAGAGAATCAAAAATGGAAAAGGGGGAATACTCACCACCTTGAAGATCTCTAGGGCAAACAAGACCTCTACCAGCCGAAGAGTGAGATCCTACTGGCGTACTAATGCCCGCTGACTAGGCACAAGGAGTAAACATCTATCCAGCCACTCCTGAGGAAACTATAAATGAGGAATCAGATATCTAGTGACACAACAAAGATGGTATAAAGAAGTGGGTGAAAGAAGATTAGGAACCTGTGATGGATCGTTTATGTAAGTGAACGCAGGAGCAGGCGGAAGAGGAACGATGATGTAGACCAGGAAGCCCCGCCACATGGATGCTAACATTTCGGGGGAGCACTGGAAAGAAAGAATTTCACAAAAGATAAAAGAGAATTACATAAATGAAATACATTGAAATAGCCTAACAATAACTCTTCCTTCTTTGAAATCTAAATGCTGACAAGTTACTAACTAAACATAAGCTGAAACCTAAACAAAAAATCAGAAGACTATACAATCAAAATACTCTAGGAGAAATAAACAAATAGTCAAACAATCAACTGTAAAGCTTTTTACCTTCCGCGTACCGACATCTCTCAAGCATCTTTTACCATCCTCCAAAGAGTAATCTTTGAGATAAAATTAACCTTGTTTTAATCTAAGGTGTTTGTGGTTCATTAGTTCTTTCATTTAATCTGTTTGTTTAATATTTTATTTTGTTCCTTGGATTTTTTCTCCTTTTCTTGTTGGTTTCTTGTCAAACCTCTTGTTTCTGTTATGGCTTTGCATATGATTATCCGAAAAGGTTATGTCAACTTAGTTGGGATGATCTTCCTTTTTTGTGATGCCATTTTTCCTTTATCCTTTTATCTTGTCGCATTCTTTACTCTAAAGTTAATAAAATATCCTTTTTGTTAATAAAAAATTAAAATAAATACTCCAACTTTAACTAGATCCACTAAAGATTTTCAATTAGGGAATGCAATGTTGAAAACAATATCATTTTGTGCCTTTCACACTAACCACAATATCACACAAGAAATGACTTTCCAACAAATTTTTGGTAAATTACTAACACATGTTTGGAAACCACTACAACATTAGTTAAATTGGAAAGATAAATCCACTCAAAATTCCACTAGAACATACAATGAGATCATATTCTCAATGATGAATTACACAAGTGACCCATACCTCTGCTATTAAGAATATGAATATAATGTTCCTACTTAGAAGCATCTGACCAATAGCTATTTTTTTTTGAACTGCACACCAAGTAAATAACTCTAATTGAAATGGAACTATACGCATTTGACAACTAATCTTCATCTTGAACCAATATCATATGTTTTTTCATCATTCATGAAATGATTTAATTTAAAAATGAACTCTTGGATCCCAACTCCAAGTAACATAATCACTCCTATTAGAGTTTAATTCCCAATCATCTAGCAACACGTTAAGGTTATCAAGGAGTGTATCTTTCCAAACAAACAACCTCATTCTAAAAGCCATACTCCATGATTGATCCCTACTTCCTTCACTTAGATCCCTCATCATTGTAGTCTTTTGTAGAGATAGTGAGAACAGCCTTGGGAACATCTCACTAAGAGGCTTGTTCCCATACCAAAAGTCATTTAAAAACCTAGTATTTAAGTGAACTAGAGGCCGGCTAATTCACTTTACAACCTTGTTTGATAATGTTGTTGTAGTTTGATTCCCCATTTCAATAGACACAATGTGAACAGATAAAAAATAGACACAATGTGTAACGATCTAAGTAGACTATTGACTCAATAGTTTGAATAAAGAGCATAACAACTTGACCAAAAATATTTAAGTTCAAGTTATTAGTAGTAGTCCACAAATCTAACAACACTATCTAAAATTATTAAACCCAAGTTATTAGTAGTATTTTTCTTTTTATACTATACATAATCTCTACCACCCACCAATATAAGATAGGCCATCACACATTGTCCTACTAAATCACTGAAATACTACCATATAATGGAAAAGATGGCAACCATTTTTCTTGGCATAATTTTATTGAATTGGCATATACCACTTTACACCACAAAGAAAATTTTTACTTCCAAAACTCCACCACTATTTGCAAATAAATATGTATTGTTAACAATCAATTTTCTAGTGCCAAGTCCCCCAACTTCTTCCCATTAGACACATTATACCATTCAATCAAATGTAGTTTTCTTCTTATCTTGAAGTTGTCAATGTTACCAAGTTTTCACTCAATTAGCATTTGCCCCCGATAGTAATCTAAGATATTAGATAGGTCATGGGTAGAACTCCCATCATGTATGTACTCAACACTTCTAGTTCCTTCACACTATAAGTTTCTTTTTCTTTTAATTTTAGACCTAGATTAAATGTGGGATTTGCGTATTTAACCAAATAAGCGTTAACTAGGCGAGTTTCTTTTGGATTGAAGACTTCCATTCTAATTTAAATTGCCTAATTATTGTGTGATATTTCTTGAATCATGATTGAAAAACTCTCCATCTAATGTGATATGGGTTTTTCGATGTGTTCCTTTCAATCAAAGTACTCGACTAAATAAGTCAACAATTCTTACACCTGATTACTTGTGATATGAAAACTACGTATGTAACGCCCCGATTTCCAAACAAAACCTAACGTTTCTCACAGCGGCAGTCCGCTCGAGTGGACCCTTCACCACTCAAGTGATGAGGTACCCAAGAGTTTTTCAACCAAAAATCCAGAAGATTTTTCGAAGTGTCAAGAAAACACTCAAAAACTTCATCCTTGAACCCGAGTTTAAATAAGAAAAATATAAGAACAAAACATTAGTTTGATAAAGAAACTTCTCCTTTCAACTCAAAAACTTGGAAACCAATGTTTTTATACCATAACATTACATTACAAATCAAGAACTCCCAAACTAAACACGAGCCCACGTCACACACAACATATGAAGCCATGGTCTTAAGGCCATACACAACATGTTTTAGAATAAAAAACATAAACATCATTACATGATCCCATGACAAAAAAGAAAACTAGAAAAAGTCTTCCGCCCCCTCCAACTCCTCTAAATCATCCCATGTCATCACAATTACTTGAAAAAGGTTTTCAAATATCACAACATGAGCTAAAACTCAATAGGAAATAGACTAGCATAGATTAAAAGCAAAACATGCTAGCATGAATAATATGAACAATCCGATTGACACGAGCCTCAAAACAGTTTTTTTTCTCAGAATCATAAGCCTTCAAGACATCTAAATAACATCCAATAGTTTAAGAAAACATAAACAAAATATCATTTCTAACCAGGTTTCCACAAACCCCAATGATCCCTATATACTGACTCTATTGCCCCGAGAACAAATGTAACAACTATAGACTCTCGCACATTTTTCTAGTTCCGGGGAATCCAATGACCCGCTAGTTAATAACAAGTTTTATACGGAGTTACAAAAATGTACTCCTCCCAATAGGGCAACCACTTTATTTACGAGGATTAACACAAACGAAGGAAGCACCTACTTGCACAAAAATTTTGGACATTTACCGATGAGCAATGACGGCCCAAATACACACGCACTGTCATGGCACATCTACAGAATTAATAGAAACACGTAGCTCAACTATGAAAACATTTAAAGCGATAAATTAATCATGTACAAAATGTCCAACAGCCTTCTGCCACGTCGTTCAAAATCAAGGAAAAACGACAAACATTTTCGAATGTTTCACCGCTTCAACTGAAATGTTTAAAATCATGGCTCTACCTCAAGGGTTAGCTCCAAACCTCCAAAACGCGATTTTCATAACTTTTGCGTAAATCTCTTTGTTTTCAAAACCCACCTTTTGAAAACCACAAATACCCACACGTCTACAAACTTTGTAATAAACTATAAAAAACGCATAAAAGCTATTTTATCCAACCAAACATAGCTTATACCCAAAGTCCAACATTTGATGCATTTTAAAGCGGTAAAAACGTATAGAATTGCATGTAGCACCATTTTAAAGCAAGATAGTCTAGAATCCTACATCGGAGAGATAAAAACTCGTCGCTTTAACACCGATGAAAAATAAACGCCGTCAATACGAGATTCTGTTCAAATGAACGCGAAGCTCACTGCAAGGATAATAAGAATTCACTAACCGATCACCGAAAGATAAGCCCGAACCAAGCTAAAAGTTAGAGAGAGCGTAAAGGATCTAATCTTTCTTTCAAGAGAGAGAGAATGAAGCTTGCAAGAGAAGCTTCGGTGTGCAAACCCATGTCCTAAATAGATATTTAAAAGCACTCCACGCCGACAATCTGCTCGAGCGGACCCCTCACCGCTCGAGCGATCCCTACCAACTCAAACTCTCTACCACCTATCTGCTTGAGCAGGAACCCCACCGCTCGAGCAATCAACACTGGGTGAAACACCAGAACAAAAGATCTAAAACTAAATCGAAACATAAACAAAACACCTCACAACACAGTTCTCGTGCGCTACTCAACATGCTAACGTAGTTAGCGGTAACACCCGATCGAACCGGGATAGAACCCAACATGCATAACACATATTGACACATGCCTTTCCTAGAATGATTGAAACAATAACCATCATATTATACATAAACACACAACAAAATAAAAAAGAATCGGGTTTCACAAAGTAAATCTATTTTCTCCTTGTTGGTGATCTATTCAAAGTCATGTTGTGGATTTCAAGTCAAGACTCGACTAAATCCAGCCCACAAGTCACGTTGGTGAAGAACACAATCAAGCCACAAACGAACACAAACTAGAACGAGAACAGAAAACAACCAATGATGCAGACACAAGTTTTTACATGGTTTGGCAATGGTGCCTATGTCTATAGGCTCACACTTTCACTATTGATCTGATGATTACAAAAAGAATAATAATCTTGACATTTCTCGCTAGCTAAAACATAACATTCCACACTTTTCATAAAAGCCCTTAGGTTAAAACATAACCCTAGCCACCACACAGCAAAAAATTTTCTACAACGGTCAGTAGACAAAGAGGTTTTTTCTTTACTCTCAACAATTCTCCCACTTGCAGTAAAACCACTCCAAGTCTTCTACAATCCAAAAATCCCAAGTCCCGTGTGAGCCAACCCTTTGTCTTCTAATCCCGAAGACCAACAGAAGTTGAACTGTCTCTCAGCTTCTCTACTTTCATAACCTTTCTGAACATGTCTGTAGGATTTTCGTTCGTATACACCATCTCCAGATTGAACTACCCCTCTTCTAGTTGAGATCGAATAAAGTGGTACTTTATATCAATATGCTTAGTCCTTGAATGAAATGCAGAGTTCTTTGCCAAATATATAACATTTTAACTATCGCTATACAACTGACACTTACCTTGACCTCTTCCTAATGCTTTTAAGAAACCCTTTAGCCAAATCAGCTCTATACATGCTTTAGTGGCTGCAACATATTTTGCCTCAGTGATAGAGATTGTTACTAATTTTTGCAACATGAAAATCCAGCTTACCGCTCCACTACCTAGGGTAAACACATATCCTATTGTACTTTTTTTGCTGTTGATGTCCCCATCTAGGTGTGAATCCCTAAGCCATTTCAGTTGAATCTCCGTGCCCTCATAACAAAAAGCATATCCCGTGATACCCCTGAAATACCTCAGAATCCACTTAACTTCTTCCCAGTGCTCTTTGCCCAGATTTGACATGAACTTACTCACAACTCCCACTGCATAGGCGATGTCTGGCCTCGTGTAAGTCATAGTATACATCAAGCTACCAACGGTTGATGCTGTAGATACCCTAATCTAATCAAGTCAGAAGTTATGCACCCATCTCGAATGTGCCCCAATGACGAAAGTAGGAGAATCATGCTCAAAGATACCGCCTAAGCAAGCAAAACCATGAATATTGCTCAAAACCCTAAAATACCCTTCAGGCCATGACATTCTCATTCTCACGACTACCACCTTTTTGAAAATCCTAGCACAGGTCGTGTCCTTACTCTTATGGCAGTAACCTTTTTGAAAATCCTAAACCAAGCTATGACTTTCTTTATCACGACCGTTACTTTTTTATCAAGGTTGTGACTTTTAAAAGTCACGACTGTCCTTTTCATCACTATAAAGGTGGCGGACTGCACTATTACAAAAGCAAAAAGGTAGCGATCATCACTGTTACCCCATTTTGGACAGGTGACAGCATCCCAAAATGGGACTGTGTTGTTCGCCTTGCCTATAAATAGGAGGTAATTCCAAGCAAAAATAAGAGAGAAACATACCTATAGGCTAAAACTCTATCAACATATCCCCATGCTTGATATTCTCCCACCCATCCTATACTTCTCGAGCCTTGTTTGTGTTCTTACTTACCTCAGAGGAGTTTTTGGAGCACGTATATTGGTTTAGAGGTATCGTATTCTCACCACCGAGGGGCCATTTGAGGTGGATATCCACACGAGGTAACCTTAGGATCCCACGACTCTTCTTAAACCCTCATCCTCTTCCTCCAAGCGTGTCGTGGATAAGGTTTTCATTGTTTTGTTGCTTGTTTATCATTCATTTCAATGTAAATATTCATTTCCTCCAAGTTTTTCATTATTGGCAGTTTATTTATAGTCCCATATTTTATATATTTATAGTTGTTTACGTCTTGTTTTGATGCTCATAAGCATACTGAACACATCAGAAGCTTACTGAGGTTCTGGAACATAACGGCCATAACTTTCTTATGCCATGGCTGTATGTTCTGTTAAACCTACAGTGACAGCCGTGTCACTTTTATATGCGCCAGTACATTTATGCCTTTTTATATGGACGATCGCAACATCCTATTGTTATGACTGTGACATTATTTTAAGGCCAGAAATGCAAACACTCTTTTCAAAATCCCCTGTTATCTGTTTATTTCAAGTTTGTACATCCTTCTATGGATCTGTTTAGTATTATTTTCTTTCTGTATCTCTGTTTAGTTTTCTGTTGGGTAATGAATGGTAGATCTAGCTTAGACCAAATGGGTCCGAGTCTCCATTCTATATACTTTCATATCTACATGTTCAGAGGTTGTGTAAATATTACGACTGCCTTCCTTTCCTTCACGTTTGTCATGGCAGCCATGTCCCTTTGCTGCGGCCATGCCATTTTTAAGAGATCAGTAGCATATAAATGTGCTTTAAGCTCTCTCTTATTCATTTTTGATATCCTGTATATTCTGTTTAGAGTCATTGCTCGCATTGAGGATGAAAGATGGTAGATCTAGCCTAAAACCAATAGGTTATGGTCTTTGTCTTTCATATCTTATTTATTTAAGCTTGGTTTAAGCCTTGTGCAATGCATATACCCTTTTTGTACCTCCTAAAAACCATGGCCATGACATTTATTTGTTACGTTCATGAGAAAGTTTTACTCTATTCTTTTTGGTAACCCTAAGTTTGTCACGGCCGCCTGTTTTGTGACTTTTTTGTCACGGCCACAACATGTGTTGCTACGGCCATGAGTGTTCTGCATGTTCAGTAGTTTAAATATGATGTTTAAGTCTCTTTTGCTTGTTTTGTATAGCCTATTTATAGCATGATAAGGACATAAGCATTATTGCATGACCCTTAGACCGCTATTTGTTCATTTTATCACTTATTCGCATGTTTTTCGCTTTGATTTGCTCAAATAATAGGTGTGGCATATCTAAAAATAATAACCAAGTTAGATGACCCTAAGAACCATAATTAGGATTTTGTTTTAATGATTACTTTTGTTTGAACTCTCTTTAATCTCCCGTTCTGTATATGTTACTTTTAAAAAGTTTACAACAAGAACCAACATTGACAAAGTAGAGGCCAACCTTATAGTTGGAAAAACAAAGGGCGCCTAACACCTTTTCTTTTCGTACCCTAGCTCTTGGACCATCTTTTTCTCTGGTTACGTTTTTAAAAGATCCGCAATCTTCTATTTATTTTTCTTGATTTTTCTAAAAAATCAAGTGGCGACTCTATTTTTCAAAAAGGATGCTGAGATATCATGAACTTTTGTTTCACAAAGAAAAAAGAATATTTTTTAAAAATAATAGATATTCGTTGCATCTCCCACGCGCTCCAACAAAGCATCCCTAGCTTTTTTTGGCGACTCTAGTCGGGACTGATTTTTTAAATAAAATCATAAGAGGGCTAAACTTGAAATGTCAATAGTTCTGGTTGTAAACTTTTCATCGGTATTCGCATTTTCATATTTGTGTACTTAGTTCTCAAACCCCCGCTCCGCCTACCCGATACCCCGGTCAGTCTACATGCTTCCATAGATTTGGAAAAAAGAGTTATTGCGTACCGTTTAACCATGCCTTACACCATTCTGGCATTGGGAGATATATTCTTAACTCTGTTCATAGGGTACACTGAATGAAGACCTACCAGCCTTTTCACGTACATATAGATTCTTAGAACCCTTGTTTTAGGATCAATAAATATTTTAGAGATATGTAATTTTGTTTTTATAGATGTTTTTGTTTGTATAGTTTGCACCCCAATTTAGATTAGTTTTTGTCTTGTCGATCTATCATCGAGAGCAAGTTGTTTTAAGTTTAGGCCCGATTAACAAGTCCTCCAATTTACATGAGTCATTTCAATTTAGAGACTCGAGATAATAGCGTCGAGAAAAGAAGAACCTCTATGTACTTGGGCTTCAGCTTCGAGAGGAAGACTCAGATGTGCCAACTAGTTGAAATTGTCGATGGAAGACCCGAAACTAATCATGGTTGATATGATGAGGGAAATTCTGGAGTTACAATAGATAGTTAAAGGAGTTAATACCACTGTATCGAATCAGGTTAGGGTCTAGACTCAGTGTTAGGCTCAGATCCAAGCTTTGCAGACTCGAGTTGCAGACCCCAATGTGGTTGTTCTGAATGACCCCAAAGATGGTATAGTAGATAACATTTGGGATGAGAATGTGAGACCCGAGGGAGCCCAACTAACAGTTGTACAGCCCGTTCGGTTGGAAATCCCAGAATTCTTGGCCACCAAGGAATTGATCTTGTCTGATAAGGCTAATAAATTTAAGAAGATTTTAAGAAAAGCTCGAGGAGTTGAGGACTATATGCTAGATGTCGAGGGTCTCTGTCTATTTCCCGATGCTAAGCTGCCCGAGAAATTTAAAATGCCCGATATAGGAAACTTTGACGAGACTAGGGACCCAAGGATCCATTTGAGAATGTACATGGGAACTTTATCGCCGATGGGTATCAATGACCAGTTAAAAGCCCAGCTCTTCCAATGGTCTTTGTCTGGAGATGCTCATAAATGGTTTCTGCCTTTATATGCTGCAAAGACGAGAATATGGGAGGACATTGCTACTGCATTTGTCAATCAGTACAACTATAACATTCAGCTCGATGTCACCACCCGAGAACTCAAGATCACATGGAAAGAGGCTAAAGAATCTTACCAAAGAATCCTTTGTTAAGTTTTTTACCCGATCGAGGGCTAAGGAAACTAAGATGACAAACTGACCCACTCAGAAGGAGTAAGTAAGAATAGTGGTGAAGAACTTGCAGCAATAGTTCTGTAAGTATCCGATCACATAGCCGTTGATGACATTTTAGCAGGTTTTTGATGTTGAGGTACAGATAGAAGACGCTCTGTAGTTTGAGGATATTGAGAAGGGAGAACCGAGTTAGAAAATAGTTCAAAAACCATATGCCAGTAATCCAAATAATGCCTCTAATGCTGTGAGTTGAAGTTATGAGGTGAACTTACTGAATCCTAACCCGAATTAGGCAAGCCCATTTATTCAGCCAGTTGCCCAAAATTCACCCCGAAATCAAAAGAGAACCTTCACCCAACTCACTGTGACGTTAACATCTATCTTGAGTCGTTTGATTGAAAGGGGTCTCCTAAAACCTTTGGAGCCAACATGCCTTCAAATCTTTTGCCACCCCAATGCAATCCTATCCAGTACTATGCCTTTCACCAGGGGCACGGTCATCTAACTAACAATTGCATTCGGCTTCAACATAAGATCTAAGATTTAATTGACAACAAGGTGATTCCTCCACCGATTGTCGCTCAGAAGCTGAATGTTACCACCAACCCTCTGCCATACCATGCAAACTAGCAGGATGTGAACGCTATCAAAGGTTATAATCCCACCAAGTTCATAGTTTTCGTAACAGAACCAAAACCAATTGCAGATTTTCTATTCAAGCAGGAGGTGTTGTGGATTGATGACCTTATTTAGGAATTAATTGATGACGATTCTTTTAACGTGTTGATTTTCATTGTCCATGGAAAGGAAATCTCTCCTCCTACCAATGGTGAGGAAGATGAAGAAGTCAAACACCTATGGGAAGATTTGGCCCACCTCAAGGCATTAGATGATTTAGAAGAGGTAGGAATCGACATCAAGTGGCATGTCCCGACCGTCTCGAGCGATGATACAGCTTGGCATCGAGGGGCAACTTGGTATGGGGAGGCTAATTTGAGTTTTTAAATAGGAGAGGTGGGAAAAGCAGTATCAGAAGTAAGATAATCTTCAAAGAAAAAAGGACATTGACAGTGAGAACAAGCGGGAATAGAGTCTTCTAGTCAGTACAAAACTTGAGGAAAAGAAGGAACATAAAAAGGATAATGCTCCCCAAGTGAATTTTTTGGGAACTGTAAGCCTTGTGTTTGATCTATCTGTATACATTATACGTCTCCATGAGCCAAAACTGAGGACACCTGTACCCAAGGGACCTAGCTTATGTTCTCTCGAATGGGATTATCAAAAAGAGAACGACATGTGGGAGCTAGAAGAGGTTGAGTAGAAATTCACAAATATAGAATATGATGAAGAAAAAGACGTGCAGGAATGGCACTCGATAGTCAAAGAGCTATGACCATGGAGGTCCGTGGATACCTTGGGGCCCTCCCCCATCACACTTTTATGAAGACCCATTTGACGAAGTGTTACTGCCACAACTTTTTGAGCTGGAGGCCGCAATCAGTGAAGAGTCTGATTGGGTTTTACAAAATATAATGGGAATCGATGAAGACTTTTGGGGAAATGAAGGAGTCAATGAGGAAAAAGTTAACACAGATAACTTTTGAGCCTTTCAAGAGAAGGGATGTTCGATGGCCGAGATTCGGGAAGTGGTTGACGAGTTTAAAAGATTATGGGAGCCCAAAGAGCAGATAGAGCATCTGATAAGGAGCGGAAGACCTTTTAAGTCTGCACAGTTAGAGAAGAGGCAACAAAGTAAGGGCATAGAGGAGCTTAGGAAATAGGCAAAGAGACAGAATAGTGAAGAAGAAGAAGATGTAGTTCTGAAACAGCTTAAGAAAATGCAAGCCAATGTGAGCATTTGGGGGTTGCTGATAGCTTCTTAGAAGCACCGACAGGCCATCCTCAAAGCCTTGAACAACGTGGACATACCAATTGACATCTCTCCTGACCAACTGGTTGGAATGCTCATACCCGAGAAACAGTCTAGTGTTATCGCTTTCAGTGAAAGGGATTTTCTAGCAGAAGGGCTATCCCACAATATACCGTTGCATTTAACCATCAAATGTCTAGAGAAATGGATACTGATTATTTTGGTTGATAACAGATCTGCCCTCAACGTATGCCCGCTATAGACTGCTTACTGCTTGTGATTGAAGACGCAAAACTTCAAGCCGAGTGCATAAGGAATACGAGCATATGATAACACGCGAAGAGATATCTTGGGAGTGGTGACTTTCGCTGTAACAGTGGGAGCTTTGGAAAGTGAAGTAGAGTTTCATGTTCTGGATGTGCTAGCTATTAGGGTAGGTATACTGAAAATCATATTTTTAGTATTTAATTTAATTTTAATAAAATAAATTTTTTATTTTATGAGAATCTTAATGAGTAATGTATGTATTTCATTTCTTTAATGTTATGCATGGATGTTCTTTATTCTAAATATATTTAATCTAGTGTGAAAAGTACGACTTACACACAAAAGATCAAATTTTAGGTTCTTGCAGAATATAAATTTTATGTTCATAGTTTAGATGGAAATAGACATACTATCGGTACGACTATAGTACATAGTTTTAGTAGATTTATCTTAGTTACGGGGAACAGATAATAGCGTCGTCTATTGTTCCGACTCTCTGTACTAGTACACTTTGTTTGTATTGAACAGGACACATTGGGGTAATTAATTTTATACTCACTATATAAATTAATTCACACCCCAAGGTTATTATGAATAATGCTTATACTCCTAATCTTGAAATAATTATTAATTTGCGTATATTTAATATTCGTTGTTTTGATTTATTAGAAGGTGCGATCTTATATGGGTCTATATTCCTGGTGAGTTGGATAGCGATATTATTTATATGGTGAATATTAATTATCGACAGAATTCACATCCCGAAATATCAGAATTGACGATATCCTCTTAAGAAAACTTATAAGTTTTGACCGGGCCAAATCCTACAGGTAGATTTGATTATCCAGCGGTCAAATAAGTTAAGCGGAAGGACTTATGAAATTACAAAATGCCAATTAAATTAAATTGTGAGTAATTAAATTTTATTGGCATGTATCGGGAATCTTAACGTGGGGAAATATTAAGTATTTAATAACATTAGCTCAATGCAAGATGGTCTTGATAATGTGGGTCAGGGTGCAATTATAGTTATTTAGTGATGTAAAATTGAAATTTAGTGTTTTATAAAAATTATAGAAACTACTTCTAGTTTTTCATAATCGCAGATAACGCTATGAGGTTTTCTTAATTGCGGTTACCGCGGATACGTATCTGTTTTCCACTAGAAGTTTTACTCATAATTACTTTACAGGTCCCTGCTGTAACCCTATAAAAATGCGAATCGGCTGAACTAGTTTCATAACTTGTCTTCAAGATTAAAGTTATCTAAGTTTTGCTGGTACGAGTTCTTGATAGATTGTAGCCCACACTATATTCAAGAATCTCATAAAGGAATACAGTAGAAGGTTTAACTGGAGTTTCGACTCAAAATAAAAAACGTAATTGAAGATTTGACTGGTAAAAAGTATTTTTCTAATTTAACTTCGGTTGGACAGGTTTTAATTTTGATCGTTCGATATTAAAAGTTTTAGCTAGAGCCCGTTTTTGCATTTGCCCGTCCATATAATTTTTTTATGAAAAATCGTTTGCAAAAAACAATGATCTTGGTAGTTTTGTCTCTAACAATTGGTATCAAAGCCGTTTTATTTTTTGTTTACGGTTATCGAGGCATGATAGTTTTGGAACTGTGTTAACTTGATTTTGCAGGCGTTCTAATTCCGAGTTTATGATCATTATTTATTTTTTCATGTTTGATTGAATAGTTTGAATGATGATTTAATTTTTTATACACGGGGGTCGACTATATAATAGATTAAGTGTTTTCTAGAATCGAATGTGAGCAGTCGAGACATAGGATCAATGTAATAGTTAGTTTTATATTTTTAAATATTTGTTTAGATTATTTAACAATAGATTTAATAGCTAAGAACACGAAGAATAGGCAGTGGTTTCAGGAGTTTCGGGCCACAGATTGCGGTGATTTTTTCACAGTTTTTTTTTACTTATTTTTCTAGAATCTTTTTTCGCAATTCTTAGGCTTAAAAATAATATTAAAAACTGTCCAGAAAACACGAAGAAAAAAATTGCATAAAAAATAACCCGTCAGCAGCATCACTGGCGGCAGTTCGGGGCAAGTTTTCCTGAGTTTTTTCAATGTTTTTGAGATTATTTTTGAACAAGATTTTGACATAAAAAAGTAGTATAATATCACTAGAAAAATAGTCCAAAAAATGAGAAAAAAACCAGGCCAAACAGTGTGCAAAAACAGCAGCGGCTTAAGTGGCTAGCGGCGGCGCTGGTCGGCGGCCCTTGGGGGCTATTTCGGGGGTTTTTCGGGACTGTTTTCATGGCGTTCTTTGAATAAACGGGTAGCTGGATATTTAAGCTATTTTTTCAAAAATAATGGGCGCAAAAAAAAACCACCTGAAAAAGCCCAAATGGGGGGTTGTTTGGAGCGGCAGCGATGACATGGTTCGGGGCTATTTTTCGGCAGTTTTTTAGGTTATTTTCGAGATGAATTTTTGACAAAAAATACTACTTCTTGAGAGCTATTTTTTAATATAAAAAGCGTCGAAAACAGAATACCAAGGTGGCAACGAAAGCCGTTTGAAGGTGGCGACACCTTGGTGGCAGCGGCGGTTAAGGTGGCCAGTGGTGGTTTTGGCTTTTCCTGGGCTGTTTGATCGCTTATCTGATATGTTTGAAAACCGTGATGTGATATACTTGTATATCATAGTGTATAAGGGAATCTTGATGGAATCGGGATACAGGAATCAGAGATGAGCATTGATTATTACAGCTTATCTTCAACAGGAGACTAAAACGTTTTAGCGTTTTACTTTGATCATAAATTCGGGATGCATGCATATTGTGTTTATATATATATGAACTGCGTAGATGTTTCATATCTATTTTATTTATCCTGTTAAATTTAATTAATTCAAAAAATTTTATTTTAATTAAAATATTTTGTAATGCAAAATAAAATTATGTTTTATTTAATTAAGGTTTTTAATTAAATGAGAAACTTTTAGATATTTTATTTTTTTACAAAATATTACGTTTAAAATGATTATTCATAAAATCGAATATCTTGGAAAAATGTGATAATTAATTCTGAATTTTGAATTAATTAAATAAATAAATATTTAACCAAAATAAAATAAAAAAATACCTTTAATTACTATCTTAGTTGAAAAGCTGAAAAAAAAACTATGCAGTTATTAAATTTTATATTTTACGCATTTAAACACGAAAAGATGATTTGACAAACTGGAATCTTTAGAATTATGTACACGAAAAGATGTTTGATTCTTTCACATCAAGCGATTTTTTATAACTCTAAAAAATATTTTAAATATCTAAGTGAAAAAAAAATTTATTCACAGATAAATCGTACAGTCTCCATCATCAGTTTGTATGCGAAGCAATTAAACCCTGCATGTTGACAGTAAGGCATTTCTATCCATCGAACAGATTAATTACAGTATCGCTACTATAAATTTCCTTTATGGATAATTCTGGATAATTATTTGTGTTGATTACTTTTCCATCTGAAGGATAATTGCGAAGCGATTGATTTGGGATTAAGTGATAGTTAACACTTAACTGTATATAATAGTATTCTCTATATCTGAGTCACTGTTATTATATACTAGCCTGAAGTATATCAGTTATTTAATTTTACTTGACAGGATCAGTTGTCTAGATAGAAAATTAATAGAAAATAGCCTATTTGGTCATACAATGGATAGTAAACGTCCTCCCATGGAGGCATGCTATTCACAGGATACCAGGCTGCTGAAGAATTCCTTTTAAAATGGTAGGGGGAACCAAATTAAAATAAATTTAAATTTTTTCTCATCATAATTAATGGTATTCTTAATTATGTAATTTTCAAGATTAAAATGGCTTTCAATCCACCCACTTCAATAGTTAAAGAAAACAAACTTGCAGGATCAAACTACGTTGACTGGAAACGAAACATAGATATAACTTTAACTATAAATGATATTTCTTCAATACCAGAAAATGTGTTTTTTTCAGAAAAAAAGTTCTTCTTCTGGGTCGAAAGGCGTGAAGAGAAAAATGTTCAAAAATAGGGCGACATGATTTTCGAGGTAATTAGTGCGCCACGGACTGGTGTGAAAAAGCCAAAAGGTAGATGTTTTCACTGCAACATGGCATGGCACTAAGAAAAGCTATGTCCGGTATTTCTCAGAAGGCAGAAAAAATGGGGTAATTTCTGTTCACTGGTTGTAAAAACATATTTAGCGGTGTTATCTATCAAAACTTGGTGTGCAGATACGGGAGCCACTGATCATGTCTACAATTCATTGTAGGGATTTCAGAAAACTTGACAACTTAGTGATGGATAGATTTACCTATATATGGGTAATAATACAAAGGTAACACTAGCTATAGTAAGAGATGCCACTCTCAGTTTTAGTGGCGATAGAGTTTTAATATTGAGAGATTGTCTTTATGTACCCTCTATTAGAAAAAAAACTTAGTTTTTCATTTTTAGATTGGTTAAAAATGGATATTTGGTTTATTTTAATAACTCTGTAGTTACTAAGGATAGTAAACGGATTATCTGTTCTGGTACATTGGTGGATGATCTGTATGTCATATCTCCTATATCTCATATACTACAACTAACTAAAATAAATAACACATCTAATTTACCATATAATAGAAAGTTTTCTTCGTTAATGAACCAAACCTTTCTTTGGTACTTACACTTGGGTCATATTAATCTAAAAAGGAAAGACAGACTAGTAGCCGATAGACTTTTGAGTTCATTGAAAGTGGAGGCACTTCCATTCTGTGAGCTTAGAAGGTGAGATGACTAAGAAGCCCTTTCGGCCAAAGGCTATAGAGCTAAAGAGCCGTTGGAGCTGGTTCATTTTAATGTGTGCGGTCCTATAACAATCCAGGCTAGAGGTGGGTTTGAGTACTTCTTCAGTTTCATTGATGACTACTCTAGATATGGATATATTAACCTAATGCACCGTAAGTCTGAATGTTTTGAGAAATTCAAAAAATTTAAGGGGGAGGCAGAAAAGCGTCTGGGTAAAAATATCAAATTACTACGATCCAACCGTGGTGGAAAAACCTCTTTGGAGAGTTTAGGGACTACCTGTCATCAGAAGGGATTATATCCCAGTTGACTGCACCTGGTACTCCGAAGTAGAATGGTGTAGCAGAAAAAAAGAATAGGACTCTTATGGAGATGGTAAGGTCCTTGGCAAGTTATTCAGGATTACCGATTCATTTTGGGAACTTGCTTTAGAGACAGTAGCTTACATTCTGAACTTGGTACCTTTTAAGTCAGTACCTTTTATTCCCACAGAATTATGGACCGGGCATAAGCATAGTCTGAAAAACTTTCAAATTTTGGGGTGTCCAGCATATGTGCTGAAAGGGAACGGAGTAAGTTGGAACCGAGGACAGAAGTCTGTTTCTTTGTGGGGTATCCCAAGGGAACGAAGAGTGATCTATTTTATAATCGTAAGGATCAGAAGGCCATTGTTAACACCAATGCCCGATTCTTGAAAGATGATTATATTATGGATCACAGGCCCAAAAGAAATATTATTTTGGAAGAACTTAGAGGAAACACCAATAGAATGGAAGAAGAACCACAAGTCACTGATATTTCATTACCTCGTCGTAGTGGGAGAATTATCGGGACAGGTGTAAACCAAGAACAAGGTGCTAATGCATAGGGTTCAGATTATACATAGCGTGCTACTGCTAGTACACAGACACAAGTAGTGCCTCGTTGTAGTAAGAGGATATCCTTGCTCATTTTAGCATGCAGGATTCCAAGAAAAGATTTTTTCCTTTCAGACATGAAATCACTCTATCTAAGACTCATATATGCTATCCTTTGCACTAGACTCGACATTTGCTTTGTCGTTGGCATGGTTAGCAGATATCAGTCTAACTCAGGGCAGGAGCATTGAACTATGGTAAGGAATATAATCAAGTACATGAAAATTACTAAGGATTATATGGTAGTTTATCAAGTAAACAGTCTAATATTTTTGGGGTACACAGACAAAGATTTTTTGTTTGACAAGAATTTTTGTAAGTCTACCTCAAGTATGTGTTTACCTTAGGAGGTGGAACTATAAGTTGGAGAAGTATTAAGCAGTCCTGCATTGCTAATTCTACCATGGAGGCCGAGTATGTGGTTGCTTCTAAAGTAGCCAAGGAGACCATATGGCTCAGGAACTTTCTGTTGGATTTTGAGGTGGTCCCTTCAGTTCAGTCAGCTATTATACTTTATTGTGACAATAGCGGAGCGGTTGCAAACTTGAAGGAGTCGAGAGTCCACAAGAAAGAAAAATACATTGAGCGTAAGTATCACCTGATACGAGAAATTATACAAAGAGGTAATATTATTGTAACCAAGATTATATTAAGAGACAACCTTGTAGATTTTTTTATAAGAAGCTTACCGACTCTTGTAGAGGGCATGAGAGTCAGATGTATGGCACTATGATTTTGAGTATAAGTAGGCGATTGTTAGGGTTGGTATACTGAAAATCATGTTTTTAGTATTTAATTTTATTTTAATAAAATTAATTTTTTATTTTATGAGAATCTTAATAAGTAATGTATATATATAATTTCTTTAATGTTATACATGAATGTCCTTTATTCTTATAAGATTTAATCTGGTGTGTAGAGTACGACTTATACATAAAAGATCAGATTTTAGGTTCTTACATAATATAAGTTTTATATTCACAGTTTAGATGGAAATAGACATACCATTGGTACGACTGTAGCACAGAGTTTTAGTAGATCTGTCTTGGTTACATTGAACAGATAATTGCGTCATCTATTATTTCGACTCTCTGTACTAGTACACTTGTGTGTCTATTGAACGTGACACATTGGGGTAATTAAATTTATATTGACTATATAAATTAATTAACACTCTAAGGTTATTACGAATAGTGCTTATGCTCGTAATCCTGAAATAATTATTGATTTGCGTACATTTAATATTTATTATTTTGATTCATTAGATGGTGCAATCTTATATGGGTCTATATTCCTGATGAGTTGGATAGGGATATTATTTATATGGTGAATATTAATTATTGACGGAATTCATATCTTAAAAAATCGGGATTGACGATACCTCCTTAAGGAAGCTTACAAGTTTTGACTAGACCAAACCCTGTAGATGGATTTGATTATTCAGCAGTCAAATAAGTTAAGTGGAATGGCATAAGAAATTCCAAGATGCCGATTAAATTAAATTATCAGTAATTAAATTTAATTAGCGGGTATCGAAAATCTTAACGTTGGGAGAAATGTTAAACATTTAATAACAAGAGCTCAATACAAGATTGTCATGAGATTGTGGATCATAGTGCAATTATAGTTCTTTAATTGTGTGAACTGTAATTTAGTATTTTATAAAAATTACAGAAACTATTGCTAATTTTCCATAATTGCAGATACTACTATGAGATTTGCTTAATTGCGAAAACCGCTGATACGTATTTTTATTTCACTAGAAATCTGACTCATAATTACTTAACAGGTCCCTACTGTAGCTCTCTATAAATATGCAGGTAGGCTGAACCAGTTTCATAACTTATTTTCAAGACTAAAGCTATCTAGGTTCTGCCGATACGAGTTCTTGATAGATTGTAGCCCACACTACATTCAAGAATCGTATAAGAGAATACAGTAGAAGGTCTGACGAGAGCTTCGACTCGGAATCAAAAACGTAATTGAAGATTTGACTAGTAAAAGGTATTCTTCTAAATTAACTTTTGTTGCACGGGTTTTAATTTTGATCATTCGACATCAAACGTTTTATCTGAAGCCTGTTTTGGTTTTTGCCCGTCAAGTTAATTTTTTATGGATAATCGTTTGCAAAACATAATGATCTTGGTAATTTTTCCTCCAACACTACCATCATTCAATCTGCTATTGGGAAGGCCATAGCTGCATGACCCATCGATTAGAGATGTTTCGTCCATCCTACACCCAAAGGTAAAGCTGATAAAAAATGGAGTAACTATCACTATACCGGGTGAAACTAGCTTGTTTACACCGCTCAATGATGCTACCCCACTTCATGAGATCCAACACGGGGATGAGGATTTCTTGTTAAACTGATTTGATTTTTACGAAACTAAGGCTGTACAAGTTATGATGAATGATGAGAGGAACTATGTGAATCCAAGAGTCATAGCCATGATGAAGAAAATGTCCTACATTTCAGGCATTGGATTAGTGAAGCATCTGCAACGGATTTCAGAGCTGATCCCAATGAACCATAATCGCCATGGATATGGACTAGGATACAAGCTAGAACTAGAAAAATCATGCATGAGAAGGTATGGGCCAACGCTGAATGGCCATTTCATTAAAGAAGGGGATGATTTCCCTTACTGTGGATCCCGTGAAACATGGATGAAAGAGAAAACCAACAAGAAATTGCCAAGGCTGGAAATCTCTTTCAGTCATTAGTTATCCGACAGTGATGAAGAAGCCGAGATTTGGCATATGGGTTTCGCTGAGAAGATGCAGATAGATTGGGCAGATCTTTGTGAAGAACGAGATCTGGAGTATTTCTTCAAAGAAGAGATGGCTCAGGTGCATATAAGCAACAATGATGAAGACAAGGACGTGCTGATGGTCGAAGCTAACGCGCCTACGGATCACACCTCACTTATCATGGATGCAACCAAAATGAATCAGTCTTTTGAGTCTTTTATTATGCATGATGTAACGAGTGGGATGGAGTTTGAGTGTCACGCCCTAAACTCCAGGTCATGCGAAAAACCCACGAACAACCACCACAAACGCCCAAACGAAAAGGGATGAAAATCGCAAGCCACAACGAGGCTAAAACTTTTGTAAAAACGTACTACCGAGAGTTTATTTATTGCAAAAGAGCAGCCCAAAGGCCAAGGTCACGGTCCCCAAGAGCTAAGCTTTTAAAAACAAACAACAAAATATTTTTTTTAAAACTCCGCAGACCGCTTGAGCGATCCTCCCAAGGACATTAGATTTTGAACAAAACAGAGAACAACAGAATGCTTGCAGAGACCGCCCGATAGACCACTCGAGCGGACTGGCTTCAGACCAGCTTTCAAAATACAACTTTTTCCTTCCCAACACTTAAACATTTTTCCATCATTTTGAAAACTCACAAGGCAATCATACCAAAGAAAACCCACCCAAACAAGACTCTAAATCCTCCCTCGAGGCACAACATTTAAAGAAAGATAAAACCAAACGAAAGTTAAAAACAACAGCCAACCCAAGGTCTCTCTCGTAAGCAATAAATCATGCATACATCCATAAAAATTACATATGCTTTACAACATTTTATATCTCAACATGAAATATATACAAAAAGATATAAACTACCTAACAAAGACCAAACAACAGGGCATCGCCAACAGCCATCTCTGGACACCTCAAGGTCAACCTATAGGACCACGTTCACCGGAAGAAGGTTTTGTAATAAAATCCTTATCCGTGAGCTGAAGCCCAATAGAAATAGACTATAAATCTGCGAAGAAGGATATGCAATCACACAGTAAAACTTGACTCAACCACAAGAGCCTCAAAATAGTTTTACTTCATAAAACCCTAAGTTTTTCAACTTCCAAACCAAGCATTTCAACAATGCTAATAACGTTTTACAGTTAAAGAAAAGTAGTAACCAAAACGTTGTTTTTGCACTTGGATCACACACCGAGGAAAAATAAATGAATCTTATGTACCGACTCCGTCACAAAGGGATAGATGTAACAACTATAGACTCCTGCCTATTACCTATTACTGAATCATTTAAGACGTGTTAGGTAATGATAAGTTCTATAGGAGCTACCACAACGTAACTGCTTGATTTACGGAACTGAAACCCCAGGGTACAAAGCACCCACCACTTCATTTATGGGGATTAACCCGAAGGCACGAAACACCTACTCTGCGCACATTTCTGGACTTACACCAAGGGAAACTCATACCACATACCCGCAATTCTAGTACAGCTATAGAATCATTTAAAAACCAACCCATAGCTTAACTATAAAAATATTTCAAACAGTTATACATTAAACATGTATAAAGAGAGATCCAACATCCATCAACATGGAGATCTACAACATTGAAACAGATTTCCATCAAAATGTTTTAAAAAGCTGATACTCAACCCCGAGGGTTAGCTCCAAACCACTAAAAGTACATTTTTCAAGAGCTTCACAAAACCTTCATTTTCAAAATCTCCTTTTTAAAAACCACGAATATCCACACATCCGAATATGTAATAAACCAAGAAAAAGCGTCAAATATGCTTTTTACCCAAAAAACAAGATTTAAACATGAAAAACAACATTTAAAGTATTTTCAAGCAATTTCAACCAGTGACATCTCTTAGAACCTTATATTCTTCCATGACCATATCTTTCACGCATATCTAAACTCAAAACACTCACCCATAACATCACCAGGGTCATGTTTTAACTCCTACTCCCACCCATACTTAATTATTTTAAAATAAAACGAGTCAGAGTCTCACAACTCTCCCCCTCTTAAAGGAATTTCGTCCTCAAAATTCAACACTGAAACTTAAGTCAAACACCAGCCCATCACCCATCAACAACAACCTCTGAAGCAAACCCAGCATCACTACATAACAGCAAAAGAAGAAATGCCTCGACAACTAAAACTTTGAAACCGTCAAAGTGATACCAAGTATTTATGTCTTTGAAGAATTAACCTCCATGCAGACTGCGTGCACGGGCAAGTTGCCCTAACACTACTGTCCTCCATGAAACATCCACGACATCTTGACTCTAGATCCAACTCACACTACCAAATCTCGAAACATACTCGCACCGAACACAAACCACTCCAGTCACAAACGCATCACACTAAACTAATCCACCATGGTACTTGATTCCAAACACTCTCTACGCTTGAACATAGAGACTACCACACCTTCATTCTTACTACCACAAACTGGCTCGATCATAGCTCACAATACACAATACACAATACACACGAAGGACTATCTTTGCGAGTCCAAAACCACGACGTCGAACCTTGACATCGATCACATGAAGTCACACACCTCGCATACCAACTTTACTCAAGTTCTGATGCTCACCAAACGTCCACCGACTTTAATACGATTGTAGACACCCTAATTTGACCCCGCCTAATCTTAGGCGAATCTGATGACGAAAGTAGGTGGATTAGTGCCTCCGTACGATCCTTGGGAAGTGATCCAAGCTTGGTATTTGAACCCGGAACCTTCAAGCCAATGAAATTTTGATGAACCATCGAAACTTGCTGCCCAAGTAAGGCAACCGCCAACTCTCTTCATGGCGCCCGCCATAGAACTTTGTAGAAACCCTAGCCCAAAGTGGCGACCGCCACCTTCCATCATGGCGACCGCCCACTGCCATTGTGGCGACCACCATAGAACTTTGAGGAACCTTTAAAAAACATGGCGACCGCCATCTTTGATTTTGGCGACCGCCAACTCTAAATGGCCTGACGTGTCCCAAAACATGGCAACACCTTATTGGTTGAATAATTCCATAAATACCATACCCCACCGTATCTTTTCAGTACGAATTTTAAGTGAGAGAGACTCTGCCGATACATTGAGCGATCCCGAGCCCCGACGCCGAAACCCTGCCAAACCTCCGACCGACGTCGAAGTCTTGCTTGGATCATCACTCGAGGATTGGCCCATTGGAGCACATTCTCGACTTGAGGATTCTACAATTCAGGTACCTTGTTTGGATCCCCGATCCTTCTAGCTCTATTCTCTCTATTTTGGGGTGATCGGGTTACATTTAATTTTAGCTCAAATACTCTTTATTTACATAGTTAATATTGCTCTTATTTAATTTTTTTCATTTAGTTTAATCTTTTAATCCGTTGCTTAATTCACACATTCACACTAAGCACATTGTCGTCTTCTTTAATATATGTATCAAATTAGTGCTAATATAATTAAACGATACGACAAAACAATGTCGATATTATTGTAATTTAAAGCACTTACATTAAAAAGGTTATAATCATCAATGTTATACTCATTTAATTCTAGCATTTCATTTCTTTTTTTTTTTATGCTAATTTAATGTTCTAGCATTCATTTTCTTTTATTTTCCTATAGTTAGTTTAATTTTCCTTATAATAGCATTTTATTTCATTTTCTTGTAACACTAGTTTAATACTTTATTTTATTTTATTTTATTTTAACTCTTATTTTCTATCTTTTCTTTTCTTTTTATGATTAATGTAGTTTCTTTTAGTAACATTTTATTTATTTTTTCTCTTTTATCACTAACTTTAAATTCCCTTGTAATGTCCTTTTTTTTTTCTTTTAATCTTCTCTTTACTAACTTTAGTATTCTTTTTCTTTAATGTTGGTACCTATTTTTTTTTTAAAACTCTATTTTTTTTCTTTTAAGGTATTATTTTCTTTTCATAACATTTTATCTCTTCCTTTCTTTTTTTCTCTTTATTAAACCTAAAAATCATACAAGTCATTTAAGCTAGTTTTCACCTTTAAAGGTAATTTTTTCTTTTTCATATAACCCTTATTTTTTTTATTAGTAAATTTTCTTTTAATATAGAATTTTTATGCATATTTACATTTAGTATTAAATACTTATCTAATGTATGCTTATACATGTTTTGATTATTTTATTTAAATGCCTGTTTAGAATAATTTAGCTTATTTTTTTATCAAATTCATGTTTAGATAATTTTAGCATCTTTTAGTATATTTTGTTCTTTTAGGCAATCATGATAGTTAGCTTATTTTTGTGAAATCGCATGTGAATGCGTTCCATATATCCTTTTAGTTAGAAGTTGCATGTCATAGAATTTAGGATTTTTCTTTTGACACTTATTTGTTTTGAAGTGTTATGTATATATTTTATGTATTTTTTATACTTGATTTTGAATGTTCTCTCTTTGTTCACATTTTCTTTATTTGTATGCATTTGAGGAATTTTATTAAAGAACCAATGATGATTAGTAGAGGCCAACCTTATGGTTGGGCGAACAGGGTGCCTAACACTTTTTTCGATTCATACCTTAGCCCCCGAACCCTTTTCTCTGATTAACGTTTTCAAGATCAGTATTCTATTTTTTTGTTTTTCTTAGTTTTTCTCAAAAACTAAGTGGCGACTCCATTTTCAACAATAATGAGTTTTCAAAATTTAGTTTTCAAGGTGTTAAAAGATTTTTCTAAATATTTTTTTAAATTCCTTATTTTTGAACATTTTTCAAAATGACCCCTAAATCCCAATACCATAGTATTTTCTGGCGACTCCGCTGAGGACTGGTTTACAAAATCAAATAAGAGGGCTAGACTTGAAAACATCATTGGTTCTTAATAAAATTTCTCATTTTCATTTTCGCATGCATATGCATTATTCTTCAAACCCCCCTGCCTGGTCGACCTAATGCCCGGAACGTTAATCCATTTTGGAGATTGTTGGGAAGACGGGCAACCCTTACTGACTGTACGCTATCATAAGTGCAGTAAAAGAGTTTGGGCGTACTGTTTGACCATGTCCTGTACTACTCTAGGTATCGGAGGTATATACCCGGCTCTATTCAGAAGGTACCCTGTTCGATTGACCAAAATTGGCCTTTTGCATATAGTGAACTT
>JAOTRH010479515.1:0-25617 GCA_034768845.1 Heliamphora exappendiculata
AGGGGGTGAATTGAATTTTAAAACAATAATAATAATTTGAAAAACTTTTTGTAAAACCTTTTACAAAACAAATATAGCAATAAAATAACAACAATGAAATTGAAGAGGTAAGAGAGAGAAAATTGAACCAGATGTTAAGATTTATAGTGGTTCAACTTATTTTAAGCCTACATCCACTCCTCAAGTCTCTCCATTAAAATTTTCACTATAACCGAATACTTCATAGGCACATTCAAAAGATTTTACAGTTTGAAATTTTTTTGACAAACACTTCATGTTTTTCTAAACTCTCTTAAGCTTTTCTTTAAGAAAAAGAAGTTAGCTCACTCTGTTAAATGATTACAAGAGTGACTCATCTTTCTTTACAATAAATGTGATTGAGTAATAACTCACAAAAATCCAGTTACAAGGATTTGATAATAAATGAACAATAATGTGAGTGATGTATTTGGGCTAGAGAAATTAATGAACTTTAATGATTAAGAAAGGATTTTGACTTTCAATGCATTCAATAGAACCGTAATCCAGAAGTTTGAAATTTTCATATTTACTTCTTATATAGCCCATTGAAGTAAATGATCGTTGGTGGTTAGTGGAGGCAATTAATGCTCTAGGAAAGTTACCGTTTGAACCAGTGCCCTTTTGAAATTTGTGTCGACACAAAACTCCTTGGTGTCGACACAAGTTGGTCTAGGCCTTGGTTTTCGGACAAAAGTATTGACTCACAGCTTCGTTGGTGTCGACCAAACTTTTACATTTTTCTCACCCACACTGAGGTGTCGACTAATATTACATTTGGTGTCGATCCTTTCATTACTTTAGTTTTCCAACTTGGACCCTGGTCCTGACTCATATTGGAGTTGGTGTCGACTAAATGCTTCATTGTCTGCTTAGGTGTCGACTCATGTCTTCGTTGGTATCGACTTAGATGAGAGTCATTAGCTATTGAAAATTTGGTGTCGACACTGATCGTCTTTGGTGTGACTCAGCCAAGCAACTTTGATTACTAGAAAAATGGTGTCGACATAGCCAGTTAGACTTTGGCTACTCGAAAATTGGTGTTGACACTAATCACTTTGGTGTCGACCCAGTTAGTCCAACTTTGGCTTCTGAAATTTTTCTTCTGAAATTTTGGTGTCCACCCTTGAGTTTTTTGGTGTCCACCCAAATTTCTTGTTTTTGGAGGATGCCTTTGTGTTGACTCAATTGCTAGTTGGTGTCGACACATATGGGTTAGTGTTCGGAAGATGACTTGAAATTTGCTGTCAACTCATTGCTTCATTGGTGTTGACACATTTTGAGTTTTTCAGATGGTGTCTTTGTGTTGACTCAATTAATATCTGGTGTCGACACTAGAACCCAGAGTCCGAAGGATCATTTGGTGTCGACTCATGTGCATGTTGGTGTCGACACAAGTTGATTTTCGTTAAGGTGTTGAAGTATCGACTCATGTGTGCATTGGTGTTGACTCATCATGCTCATGCTAGGGTTGGTATACTAAAAATTATATTTTCAGTATTTAATTTTATTTTTTAGTAAAATTAATTTTTTATTTTATGAGAACTTTTATAAGCAATGTATGTGTATCATTTCTTTAATATTATGCATGGATGTCCGATATTCTATATAGTATTTAATCAAGTGTGTAGAGTACGACTTGCACACAGAAAATCAGATTTTAGGTTCTTGCAGAATATAAATTTTATGTTTACAGTTTAAATGGAAATGGGCATACCATCGGTACGTCTGTAGTACAGAGTTTTAGTAGATCTGTCTTGGTTACGGGGAACAGATAATAGCATCGTCTATTATTCTGACTCTCTGTACTAGTACACTTTGTGTGTATTAAACGAGACATTTGAGGTAATTAATTTTATACTGACTATATAAATTAATTCACATCCCAAAGTTATTATGAATAGTCTTTATCCTCTTAATCCTAAAATAATTACTAATTTGTGTATATTTAATAATCGTTGTTTTGATTCATTAGAGAGTGCGATCTTATATGGGTCTATATTCTCGATGAGTTGGATCGCAGTATTATTTATATGGTGAATATTAATTATTGATGGAATTCATATCCCGAAAGATCGAGAGATTGACGATACCTATGGAGCTGAGATTTTTGGGATTTTAGAAAAATGGTCAAAATAAGAGAATTCAAAAATGTTTAAAAAATATTTTAACACATTGAAAAGCCAAATTTTGAAAACCTCTTTTTTGTTAAAAATAGAGTCGCCACTAAGTTTTTGAAAAAAAACTAAGAAAAATAAAAATGATTACTGATCTTTAAAATATTTAACTAGAGAAAAATAGTTCAGGGGCTAAGGTACGAATCGGGAAAGGTATTAGGCACCACGTTCGCCTAACCGTAAGGTTGGCCTCTACTAATCATCATTGGTTCTTTAATAAAATTTCTCAAATGCATGCAAATAAAAAAAGTTAAGGCAAAGAGAGAACATTCAAAATTAAATACGAAAAATACGTAACATACGTATACAGAACGCCAAATAAAACAAGTGTTAAAAAAAATACTAAGTTCTACGACATGCAATTTCTAACTAAAGGATACATGGAGCACTCTCACATGTAATATTATTAAAACAATCTAAACTAGCATGATTCAAATAAAAGAACAAAAATATGTTAAGAGATGCTAAATGAAAATCATACTACAAATGAACATAAAGATTGCTAATAACATCATTAAATGGTCAAAATAACCTAAACTGCCAAAACAACCCAAAATTATACTAACATAAAAACATGCTTTAGAAATGTTAAATTCTAGCTAAGAATGAAAGCAATGTAAAGAAACTAAACTAATGATTAAAAGATTTTTGAATATATGTTAGAAACAAATAAAAGAAAGGACTAATAAACAAAATGCTAAAAGGAAATTAAATTAAAACTAAAAGATTTTTTATGAGTTTTATGTTTAATCAATATAAAAGAAGAGAAAAGAAAATGAACTATAAAAGAAAAATTAAACTAAGATTTGAATTAGAGAAAATGACAAGTAGCAAAATAAAGCTAGTAACAAAAAATTAAAGAAAGAAAGAAAGAAATGCTAGGAAAGAAAATTACACTAAAGAGAAAAGAAGAAGAAAAGAAAAATAATGCTATTAAAAGAACATTTGAGCTAATGCTAAAAGAAAAGAAACATTAAATTAATATTAAAAGGAAATAAAAGAAAATAAGATAGAATATTAATATTAAAAAGAAATAGAATATTAAAAGAAAAATAAAACTATATTACAAGAAAAAAAAAAATAGTACATTGAAAAGAAAAGTCTACATTATAAAAAAAAGGACATTACAAGAAAATTAAACTATATTAAAAGAAAAATTAAAGTAAAAAGAAAATAGAATATACTAGTAAAAGGAACTAAACTAATAGTAGAAAATAATAAAAGAAATTAATTACAACTATTTAACTTGGTTATGAATGTAGTATTAACAACTACATCCACATAAATGTAAGTGTATTATTCTAACAATTAACAATATCAATAAGTTGTAATCGCCAAAATATGTTAGCACTAAATTGATGAAATAATAATAAAAAAAGACAATGTGCTTAGTGTGGATGTGTAGACTAAGAAATTAATTAAAGTAGTTAAATTTCATGAAGCAAATCAAATAACAAACAAGATTAATTATATGAACGAAAGAAATACGCGAATTGAAATTGAATATAATCCGATTGCTCCAAAAAAGTGAGAATGGAGTTAGAAGGATCGGGGATCCAAACAAGATACCTGGATTGCTAAAGAATTCTCAAGTTGGAGAATTGTGCCAATGATCTAATCCTCGATATCCAAGTTAGGGCGTCAAAGGTTCGGCTTTCGGTACTTCAGCAGGGTTTCGGCGTTGGAGCTCAGATTGGTCGGCGACTCGGTAGAGCTTCTCTCACTAAATCTCTCTATAAAATTATGTCATAAAAACATACGCTAGGGTACGGTATTTATAGAATTCTTCAACCAATGAGATGCTGCCACGTTCTGGGGCATGTCAGGCTATTTGGAGTTGGCGGTCACTATGTTTGAAAAGGTTCCACAAGGTTCTATTGGCGGTCGCCACAATGCAAGTTGGCGATCGCCAGGTTAGAGGTGGCAGTTGCCACTTTTGGCTAGAGTTTTTAAGAGGTTCTATTGGCGGTCGTCTTAATGAACATGGTGATCTCCATATTTTGGTATAACTTGCATAGCAAGTTATTGGTGGCTTGACATAATTTCATTAGTTTGAAGATTTTGATGATTGGGTTCAAATATTGAGCTTGGATCATTTTCTGAGGATTGTACTGAGACATCATTCCGATTGTTTTCATCATTAGATTAACTTAAGATTGGGTAGGGTCAAATTAGGCTGTCTACAGCTGCCCCTCTTTGATATAACTTGTATAGCAATGCGTGATGCAAGTTATATAAAAGATCCAGAGATAATAGCCATTTGACGGAGCCATCAATCTTAGGCCACAAACACATAAGCAAGCATATGATGTTAGGCGAACTCGAATTTCCATCGAGCTGCCTACATACCCTTTTGCTAGGGATCAGATAAAAACGTAGTTCTTGTGACAAAATGCAAGGATGCAAGATAAGAAGCATGATGCAGATGCTAACATAAACAAATGCTAACATGATGCAGACACTGGCATTATTAAACAACTCCTAAAGATCGAGTCAAGATATAAAGGGAGCACAAATAAATAAGTCAAAGATCGAGTTAAGATCTAAAAACTCGGTTGGGGATAAGATAATCAAAAGGATCGAGTCAAGATTTTATAAATTACCTTAGCCGGGAAGGCAACAATGAATTAACCGGTTGAGTTAAGATCTAACAATTCGGAACGATAACAGGATAAGGATAACTCAAAAGTCGAGTCATGACTTTAAAATCATCCTCATCGGAAGGATAACCACGAATTAATAGGTCGAGTCAAGATCTAAAAACTCGGGGTGAAGCACAGAATAAAAATAATTAAAAGTCAAGTCATGGCTTAAAATTAAATTCATCAGGAGAAAATGCGAATTAATAGGTCGAGTCAAGACCTAAAAACTTGAAACGAGGCACGAGATATAAATAATTAAAAGTCAAGTCACGGCTTAAAATTAAATTTATCGAAAGGAGAGACCACAAATTGAAAGGTCGAGTCAAGACCTAAAAACTCAGAATAAAACTTGGGATAAAATAATTAAAAATTAAGTCACGACTTAAAATTAAATTTATCGGAAGGAGAGACCATAAATTAATAGATCGAGTCAATACCTAAAAACTCGAGATAAAACAAGAGATAAAAATAATTAAAAAGCCAAGTCACGATTTCAAATTAAATTTATCGAGAAAAAAACTACGAATTAAAGCACTACCAAAAAAAATTTGTAAAATTATATTTAAAAACACACAGGATTTCAAATTATTATTTTTGAAAAGCACTCAAGGTTATTTCAAAAAACACACACACAAAATAAGAAAAAGATTTAGAGATTATTATTATTTTATTATTTTTATTATTTTGAAAAGTTATTATTTTTTTGTTAATAAAAAATATTTCTTAGAAAAAACACACACGAAATTAATAATCACCTAAAATAAACACACAAATAAAATAACCACATACAAAGGAAATAACATAGGCACACAAAAATAAAAGACCCCTAAACAGACCTTCAAAAACCCAAAATTGTGACATGATCGTTTGACAGGCTGGCGGCCGCCAGGACGAAACCCCTCTGACGTGGCAGTCGCCATGTGGCCGTTCAAAAACCTAGCGATCGGCATAACTAAAGGTGTTGACTACCACCTCCAAACGTGCATAAGGCCCTTTAAGGCGCGGTGGGGGTGGGGGGGGGGTGGTTCATTCTCTCCTATCCTCTCTCTCTCTAGTCTTTCTTTGCTCCCAAACCTCTCTCATACTCTCTCTTGCTCCTCTCTTGCCTTCTAGCTTTTGTGTTCTTTTCTCTTTGCTCTTCTTGTTATAGCTCACGAACACCTTGAGGACATTGCGGGGGCCATTCAAGGCTCCTCCACTAGCGAGAGCTCCGTAATGGGGACTCTTAGGGGCACGACCACTAGCCATCCTACCGGCGAGATCACCACCACGTAGCCCACTGCTGCGATGGATGCTCTCGTGCTTGAGGCGAAGCGTGCCTCCCACCATTTTATTGAGAAGGAGGCACGGGCAGCAGCAGATACTGCTGTTGAGGTTGAGATGGCCAATTTTCTCGACCCCGATGCTGGGGAGGGCAACCTAACGCCCTTTAATCCGTACACCTATGCCCTAGTTCCCCACCGTTTGCTTCTGGGTGGGATGCGGCGCTACGAGTCGCCCACAAACTCCATCGCTGCTGACGTACTTCTTTGGGAGCCAGACCAGCACATCTCTCGCCAGCGCTCGCCGGTAAGTTTCCAAACTTACTTGTTTAATTGTTAAAGCATATTTTTATGATATATCAAACGTAGACGCATGCCTAGGATTCCCCACGTGGTATGATGTGATGATGATATTGATGATGTTGATGATACGTGAATGTTTGAGATCCGTACTGCAAATCTTAGCTTAGGTACCCATGCAATGGAGATTAAAACAGTATGGACACTAGGGCTTGAACAAATAATAAAAAAATAGTTATTTTAGCAAAAATCTCAAAAATAAATGGCTTGACTTTTATTTTTTGTTTTTAGGAAAATAAGAAAAACTAAGGGATTGATTTTTTGTTTTTATTTTTGGGGCTAAACTAAGGGAAAAATTTTAGGAAAACTTTGGTTGAAAATCCTAAAATATATGAAAATTTTTTCAAAATCACAAACCCTAGAAATTTAAGGGGAATTTTGGAGGAAATTTTTTCAAAAATCTTAAAAAATTAAAAGAAAATTTTAGAAAAATCCAACAAAATTTAGAAAATAAAATTAAGAAAATTTTTAAATAATCTTAGAAAATTAAGGAAAATTTTTTAGAAAATCTTAACAAATTTTGAGAAAATCCTAAAAAATTAGGAAAAATTTTAAAATATCTTTAGAAAATTAAGGGAAAATTTTTAAAATTTTTTGAAAAAATCCTAAAAAATTAAGAAATTTTTTTAAAAAATCTTTAGAAAATTAAGGGAAAGCTTTTAGAAAATTTTGGAAAAATACTACAAAATTAGGAAAAAATTTAGAAAATCATTAAAAAATTAGGGTAAATATTTAGAAAATCGGGGCAAAAATTCCTACAAAATTAAAGAAAACTCTTTAAAAATCCTAGAAAAATTTTAAAAAAATCCTAGAGAAATGTTGCAAAAATCTTAGAAAATCGAAAAAAGTTTATCAAAAATCTTTAGAAAATTAGGGTAAATTTTTTCAAAATTTTAGAAAATTTACCTAAAATTTCAAAAATTCTAGAACATTTGGGTAAAATTCTAGCAAATTAAGAAAAAAATCTTAGAAAATCAAGAAAAATTAGAACAAAATTGGCAAAACACTAATTGAAAAGGGAGGATTTTTATATATTGTTTATTATATTTTTTTTGTTTTTTATTTTTAGTAAAAAATGATAGAGATTTACTTGGCGCACCAGGGCTTCAGGCTTCTAGTCTTCTACTAGGACGTGCAAAAATCAAACGATCGTCACTTACACACGAACCTAGGGTTAAGGAGATTTTCCTGGCGCACTAGAGCTTAGGGTTCTTAGTCTTCTACTAGGACGTGCAAAATTTTCATAGCATACCAGGGCTTAGGGTGCCTAGTCTTCTAGGACTTGGAAGATTTAACTGGCTCACCAAGGCTTAGGGTGCCTAATCTTCTAAGGCTTGAGGGATTTGCCTGGCCCACCAGGGCTTAGAGTGCCTAGTCTTTTAGGGCTTGAGGGAACCCAAAGGTCGTCACACACACACGAACCTAAGGTTTTTATTGCTTTCAGCATACATTTAGACACCACTCGATTGGTCTGTTCTTATATATTCTGCTTGTCTTCTTGTTTTCAGGCTGGCCATTATATCAGAGGCTTAAGAGGTTCTGCCTCCGGGGAGGTGTTGGAGTGGTATGATTCCCTCCCTGCTCCTAGCCGGACTATCATTGATGCCTTCGACTTTGCTCGATTCATACCCTTATTGGGTAGGACAAGCAATGACCAAGTATGGTTGATAGCTCTGGCTGAGCGGTGGTGGGATACCACCAACACCTTCCACTTCACCACGTTTGAGGCTACTCTGACACCTCTAGGCGTTTCACTGATCACTAGCATCCGAGTCGGTGGTGCCCCTATTCCATTCGATCCATCCATCGCTCGGTCTATCAACGCGTTGTTGTACCTGCCCGGGGCTATTCCAGTGCAGATAGACAGAGATCGGATCCGGTATACGTGGTTCTTTGAGCGATTTAGACATTTCCACTACACCGAGCCCCGTCACTTCGAGTGGGTCACCCAGGAATTTTTGATGGTACCTCCTTGTTCTTGAACAAGGAGAAAACCGTGCAATTACATTACCTGGGGAGGAGCTGCTCTCACCACCCTCTACGGCTTTATGAGGACCCTGACCCGGTTCCCTCAAGAGCTCAGCATAAGGGGATACTGGAAGGTCTGGGAAGTATGCTTTAGTTTTTGCGCACTTTCAATCATTTTTATCATCCATTATCCATTATCTGTTGGCTGACATCTTCTTCTTTGTAGTTGGGGACGTATGAGTTCCTCGGGCTTCAAATCCTGGTGAACTCCTCAGCAGACCCTTTAGTCATTCCCCATGCAGCCCGGTGGTTTCGAAGGCTAAAGGGGAAGAAGGCTGGGGGGAAGGACATTGACCAATTTCAGGTATCACTAGACCGGCTGACCTCTGACCAGGTATCATTATTTTCTATTTACTGTACTGTACATTATTCTCTACATTATTCTGCTCAATGTATTGCACTGTACTATACGGTTCTGCACATTGATCACCATATTCTAATTATCATACTATACTGCATTCATTGCTTACTGTTCATTGCATTGCATTATACTTTGAATTGCTGCAGGTCCATTGGAATGTCTTGAGAGGGGTAGAGGATTGGGCCGGCACAGATCTGATGCGCAGTTGAGACCTTACCTCAAGGCGGATCCTACCGGAGGGTTCATTCGGTGGGAGTACTATCTAGGAGAGCGAGTGGTCCGCCAGTCGCTCGGCCTTAATCACTTCTGAATACCGATGGTTCTTCCAGTACGCATGCACTAGACTGATCTTCTAGGCCGCGTTGACCTCCTTCTAGAGATGGTAGGGACCCACGCTTCGGAGCTGTTGGTACCGGAGGGGGACTACACCGCTTGGGCCCAGGCCCATCTGCTGGGACCACTAGGTCATGGCCCAGTTGCTCATGGTGGCAGGAGGAGAGGACGGGCACTGGAGGCTGCTGAGGCCGGTGTTGCTGAGGCTATTGCTAGAGCTGCTGCTGGCAGGATGAAGGGCCCAGAGATTCCATGGGATGTTCGGACGGTAGCGTATGGCTTCCCTTTTCCTCTGTCGGTTCCTGTTCCGCCAACACCGAAGTTCAAGGCTGACATCGGCCAGGTTTGTCTTTCACCTTTCCTTTAGTTACTTACTCTTTTTACTTGTCTAGTTTTCTTGAACTTCTCTCTTTTATTCTTTGCAGATCGACCTGGCTTTATTAGATCGTACGATGCTGATGGCCACCGGCCTGAGGGCGCTGGTCCATTAGATAAATGCCTCGATGCGAGCAGCCGGTGTTTCTTTCACGCCTGTGGCCATTGTAAGTAGCTTGAACGTTCTTTTTAGTTTTTCTACACTTTCTGTCATTATTCTGTTCTGAGTCTTACTTCTCTTTTGACAACCTCTAGCTCTAGCTACTGGCATAGTACCGCCACAGGCTCTGGTTAGGCTTCCTATTCCAGCCCCAGCCCCGGCTTGAGGTTGTGATTCTCGGGCATCTTCTCGAGTTCGCTTTATAGGATTCGTCTCTTCTGCTAGGAGTCGCTCTAGAGTCGTGTCTTCTTCCTCCGGCAGCGATGGTGATGGTAGCGATGACATCGAGAGGCTCTTCGAGGATGTTAGCTCGGACGAGGTCGGTCCTTCCTCCAGTCGGGTCCGCTCGAGGCTTTAGTGATAGAGAAAGAGCTCCCCCTAGTTTCATTTATTTACGATACATTCAGATACATTTATTTTGATGGGCTTGCGTGCCCCTGTTTGATACACTTATGGGCCTACGTGCCCCTGTTTACTATTTATAGGGCCTGGGTTCCCTGGTTACATTTTGATACATTCTCCTATCTTCTGATGCATTTATGGGCCTTCGTGTCACTTACTGCCTTATATTCATCTACTTGTATGGTTTATTTTGTACATACTGCTCAAACTTTCATGGATGCATAATATAAATGTCAAAATCTACACAGACCATAAAAACTACAAATTGATACATGCCCGCCATGGTTGAACATGGCGGTCGCCACAATCTAACATAGCGGTCACAACTCTGTGGCCTGTCTAGGATGGAAGCTTAATTTTTGACATCAGGTGACTGCCTTGACATTTCCTGGATTATTGAGAGGTTCCGTCCTACTGGCGACCTTAGCGATCTTGACTTTCAGCTGCGGTGTTGTTATGCTCTTTGCAACTGTCTTCTTGCCCAATATCTTTTCATCCCTTCTGACGGGCGAGTTAGTTGCACACTGGTTGACGTTATAGGTCAGATATGGATGGGGAAGAACTTCGTGCCACTTGTCTTAGCTGAGACACTGCTAGGCCTAGATGCTGTTTATCGTGGTGAGACTACTACTTTTACTGACAGCCCCTTGCTTCTTCAGGTAAGCTCAAATATTTCTCTTTATCAGACCTCTGTCATACTGTAAGGCCTTTTTCTTACTGATCTAACTTTCGCTACAGATCTGGCCAATAGAGAAGGTGAATCTTGTCCAGAAATCACCTACTGATAGACACAGTGCCGCAGCTTTCCTTTATCGCCCCCACTATCAGATATGCAACATTGAGGCAGCTTGGCTACAGTAACTTTCTTCTCTGACTGGCCTAGATATTACTTGGCAGTGCCCCTGGTGGCGGATCCCTGCCATGACTCTGACTACCATGGATCACCCTGGTGTTTTGCTCGTTGGTCTACGTCAGACTACTTTCTATTATCCCTGTCGGATCATGCGACAGTTCGGTCGTAGTCAGATCATCTTTCCTAGTATCCGAGGTTATTTATTTTCATCTGCACTACGGACTCCGTTTCTAGCATTATATCAAGAAGCATGGCCATCTCGTTCACAGATGGAAATACAGGAGCTATAGTGTCCCGAGCTTTCTGCTGAGTACAGGATATGGCTGATGCAGGATAGGGAGAAGAAGGACAAAGAAGAAGGGAAACAGGCAACAAAGAGGGGAAAGATTTGAGGTACCCTACTTTGTTTTAAAGATTTCACAGCTTTTTTTTTCATTTTATTTGTAGAGTTTGGGACTTGCGCGCCCTCCCTTTTATTTTCAGAACTTTGTAAAAGTAATGAAAAGAAGGTTCAAAATTATCCAAAGTTTTTCAGTCCAATTAAATGACGTTATTATCAAAATCTAAAAATAAATTTGCATTGGTCTTACTCATATTCAAAAATGGTTAAAAACAAAGAATGTGGTCGAACTTCTTAAAAGAAGCTGCCTACGTATTCCAAAAAAGATGAAATCAAGCCATAACGTAGTTCGGGCTTGTTTTTCACTCGGGTATTGACACTCTTCTTTTGTGCTATCCTAACTTTTGCTAAGGTGGCCCTTTTGGGTTTTCAGCCTTGCGAGCTGCCCTAACTTTTGCCTGAGTTACCTTTTCAGTTTTCAACTCAGCGAGCTTTCATTTTTTCTCTTTATTTTTACCTCAAGGATAGTACTTTTTAAGCTGATCGAGGTTAACTGAAGTGGAGAACACATTGCCATCCAAATCCATAATAATGACTGCACCACCGGTCATGATGGTTTTGATGAGAAATGGTCTAGACCAGTTCGGTTTAAACTTGCCTCTCGAGTCGAAGATAGGAGCTCTGATTTCCTTAAGAACCAGATCTCCTTCTCTGAGATCCCGGGTCTTGACCTTTTTGTTGAGCGCTCGAGCTATCCTCCTTTGGTATCCGTGTACATGAAACAGAGTCTGCGTAGCCTTCTTTCATCAAACAAGAGAAACTCTTCCATCCGGTTCCTCTACCATTCTGCTTCTGAAATACTGGCCTCGGCCACTACTTTTAGTGAAGGAATTTCCACCTCAATGGGAAGCATGACTTATATCCCGTACACTAAAGAGTATGAGTAGTTTTCGTTGAAGTTCTGATTGACGTCTTGTATCCCCAAAGTGCAAATGGTAGATACTCCAACAAATCCTTATGTGAGTTAATTGTCTTTTGTAGGATTTTCTTCATGTTCTTGTTTATTGCCTCAATTACTCCATTGGTTTGCAGTCGATATGGTGAAGACTTATAGGTTACTATTCGGTATTCTTCGAAAAGATCCAAGACTTCTCCTTGGAAATGTGAGCCATTATCCGAGATGACCTCATGGGGGACCCTGTACTGACAAATGACGGTTTTCTTGATGAACTTAGTAACATGTGAGGCTTTCAATACTGAGTAGGAAGCCGCTTCTACCCACTTGGTAAAATAGTAAATGGCCACTAAGATGAACTCGTGTCCATTTGACGCCTTTGGTGTTACCCTGCCAATTACATCAATGCCCCATACTGATAATGGCCATGGTGACATCAGGTTATATAGCTGAAATAGGGGAATGCGCATAAGGTTTGCGTGAATCTGACACTTATGACATCTCCGCACGAACTGTATATAGTTTGTCTCCATTGTCGTCCAAAAATATCCTTGTCGTAGGATTTTCTTGGCTAATATGTTTCCACTTAGACTCCTACGTATATTCTTTTCATCAGTTCTTGGCCTTCTTCAGTGCTAACACATAGCTTATTGACCCCAGAATGCCCTCGTTTGTATAGTCTTCCCCCGTAAATCACAAACTGTACAGATAATCGTCGTATTGCCCTTTTTTCCTTTTTGCTAGCAAACTTAGGGTATTCTCCTTTCTCGATGAAATTTTGAATATCAAAATACCATGGAAGGTTGTCAATGCTTTCCTCGACTGTGGCTGTCATCTCGTATGCTGGCTTTCTTTTCTGTTCAATTATCAAGGGCTTTATTCTGACCCCTTATGGTATATCAATCATGGATTCTAAGGTGGCCAGTGCATCAGCGAACTTATCCTGTAGTCTTGGCACATGGGTAAAGATTACTGATTCGAAACACAGTATTAGCTTCTCTAGCTCTTGATGGTAGAGAATCAATGTCACATCCCTGACCTTCCATTCTCCTCTCGCTTGTGAAACCACCAGTGCTGAATCTCTGATGACTTTCAGCTTCCTTGTCCCTAATTCTAAGGTTGCCTCCAATCCAGCTAAACATGCTTCATACTCAACCTGATTGTTGGTAACTTCAAAATTGAGCTTCAAAGATAAAGGGACATGTGATTCATTAAGGGTGACCAGAAGGACTCCTATTCCATAGCTATATAGAGTCCATTTGTCATCCTCGACTTTCATCAACTGTTCGTTAGGAAACCGAAACTCTGTGTCTTCACCTCCCTCAACTGGTTGGTCGGCCAGGAATTTAACCACTTCTCTACCCTTGACTGACTTTCGGGTGACATATTTGAGATCGAATTCTGATAACAACAACAACCATCGAGCCAACCTCCTCGACAGTGTTGGCTTTTCAAACAGGTACTTTAACGGGTCCATCCGGGAGATGATATTCACTGTGAAAGATAGTATGCAATGCCTTAGTTTTTAAAAGGCCAAACCAAGGCCCATCATGTCTTTTTCAGTGCTGTGTATCGTATTTCTGACCCCGTCAACTTCTTGCTTAAGTAGTAGATAACCTTTTCGATTCTAGTTTCACATTCTTACGCCAGCATGCATCCCATAGCTGAGTAAGTCACTAACAAGTAGAGGATCAGTGGCCTATCAGGTTCAGGAGGAGCTAAAACATGTGAATTTTAATGTATTATTGTACGGCATCAAAGGCATCTTGGCATTTTTTATCCCATTCAAATTTGACTCCTTTCTTCAGCAGACGAAAGAGTGGCTCACAAGTAGTTGTCAATTTTACGATGAACCGACTGATGAACTATATCTTACCCAGAAAGCCCCTAACTTCTCGCTCAGTCCATGGAGGAGGCATTTCCAAGATCGCTTTAATCTTTGAAGGGTTGACTTCAATGCCTCATTAAGTGATCATAATCCGAGTATTTTTTCGGCAGTAACTCCGAAGGCACACTTCTGTGGGTGGAGTCGCATCTTGTACTTTTGAATCCTTTCAAAGAACTTTTGCAGTGCTACGATGTGGCCATCCCAGTCCTTGGACTTGACTATCAGGTCATCTACATACACTTAGACCTCCTTATGTATCATGTTATACAGTAAAGTAGTGGAAGCCCTCTGATAGGTTGCCCTTATATTTTTCAAACCAAACGGCATTACACGATAACAATAGGTGCCCCAAGGCGTGGTGAACGTCGTCTTTTCCTTATCCTCAGGGTCCATTAGTATCTATTTATACCTGGAGAAGCCATCCATGAATGATAACAAGGCATGTCGCGCTGTACTGTCTACCAAAACATCGATGTGTGGCAGCAAAAAATCGTCTTTCGGGCTAGCCTTGTTGAGATCCTAAAAATCCACGTAGGCTCGGATACGACCGTATTTCTTTAAAATCGGCACAATGTTGGTTATTCACTTTGGATACTCGGTTTCCATCAAGAATCCATGGTTGATCTATTTGGCAACCTCTTCTTTGATCTTCAGAGCCCATTCTGGCTAGATTCATCTCAATTTTTGTTTGACTAGTTTAGCATCAGGGTATAAGGGGATATGGTGTCGGACAATATCGGGGTTAATTCTGGGCATATCCTCGTTAGACCATACAAATACATCCTTGAATTCTTTTAGTAAAATTGTTAATTGTTTACGTTCAACTAAGGATAAAGAAGAACCGATTTGCACATTTTGTGGGTTAATTTCATTACCCAGATTTAATAACAAAGTTTCTTCAATTATTGGTTGAGCAAGCATTTCTTCTTCTCTTTTTATTAAAATTTTTATTTCTTCGGGGATATCCCCATCGAATTCAAAATCGTCAAAAAGCGTATGAAATAAATCAAACAAAGCAGAGTAATCAGAAATTTCATTCGTTTCATTGAAGGAAGATGAAATTACAAACTCAAAAGCATAAACAGGAGGAGGTACACAAACAGGCGTGCTCTCAGCCACAGACTCTGACTCGAACTTAGACTCAGAATAGACAATATGTACATCATAAGACTCTAAGGTCTAGTTATTCACTTCCTTTGTAGTCGCATCAACAATGAGCTTGGTGCACTTGGTTAGTGCGCTGAAGCCCATCATGAAACAGTTCGGGTCGGTTACGTGCAGTTGTGCCATCTTTTCATTGAACAACACTTCCATGCCGGTTCCATCAAGCTTGTTTGCCCAATCTTTCTCTTAGATCTTCTTTCCTTCATTTTCCCCTTTCACCGTTTCCTCTTCTTCCATGTCGGATAATTGATGGCCAAAGAAGATTTCTAGTCCTAGCAACTTCTAGTTGGTTTCTTTGTCGATCCATGGCTTTGGGAAGCCATGGTACGGGAAGTCTTCTCCTTATTTGACAAAATACCCATTGAGTGTTCATGAATAGTTGGCCTTCCGTCCCCTTTTAGGCCCTTCCAAATCTTCTCTTGTCGGTTTGTATCTAAGACCGAAATGGTGAGAAGCTGGCAATACCTGGACAGGTTCGGGAATTCCTTGCTGCTTACATCCTAGCCCCATGCCTGGGAAGTAGGACATTTGTTTCATCATTGTAATTGCTCTCGGGTTTATGTACATCTCTTCTTCATTCAATAGCATTTGCACATGCTGCGCTTTATCGAATTAGAAGCTACTTAGCAACACATCCCGTTCGCCGTGCTGAACCTCTAAGAGAGTTGAGCCTTCTCCTCTTGGGGGTTGAATACTGTCTTCTCCATGGATAGTCAGAATTGCCCCATTCTTTATTAATTTTAGCTTTTAGTGATGAGTCGATGGTACTTCCTGGATGTTCGGGTCATGCAGCCAAGGCCTGCCTAGCAATAGGTTGAAAGAGGCTGGTACTTCTAGTACGTAGAACTCAACCAATGTCTCCAAAGGACCTACTGATAATGTGAATGATACCAAGCCCAGCACGTCCCTCCTCATATTGGCATAGGCTCGGCCTCCTTGATTACTAGGTGTGAAATGTTCCGATTTTAGTCCCAAGAAAACTGCTATTCTAAGCGGATAGACATTTAACGCGGACCCATTATCAATAAGAGTCATCGAACCCACTTCTCCAAGCATTTAATGGTTATGTATAGGGGTTTGTTATGATTATTTACTCCCGCTGGCAGATTCTTATCAGAAAAGGAAATGACTTTTGGCTCGACAGCCGGCAGAATGAGCTCAACGAGTTGCTATGGGGTCGCATCCATCGAAACACTAGCTTTGTTCAAGACCTTTAGCACAGCTTGTCTATGTTTATGTGAGGCCATCAATAAGCCCCAGATGCTGACATTGGCCTATGTCTTTTTGAGCTGCTTCAGCACAGCGTCATCCTCTTCTTCTTGTTCTTTCTCTTTTCCTTTCCTGCTTAACTTCCCTTTTTCCAACTGAGTCGGCTTGAAATGCCGTCCACTCTTAGTTAAATGTTCCACACCGTCCTTAGGATCCCACAATCCTGATATTGTATTTTCGATCTGTCTTACTTCATCTATGCACAAAGGGCTTTCAAATGCCCACAAATCATTTAACTCGCCGACCACTGCTCTTCCTCTTATTTTCTCATCATCCTCAATAGCCCACGTATTATCGACCTCTTCCCAAATGTCTTCCCCGATGTAACCCATGTGTTATTCTCGAGCAGACCAAAAGTCGGTCCACTCAACCCCATCTGATTCAGTACAATCCTTACTAACCAATAGGATTGCATCTCGTCGACATATATGTCCTCCTCAAAAAGTTAGGGAAGAGTAATGCCATCAAGCACGTGGCCAAACCTATAAGGTCGTGTCGGATAATCTAGCATCCAATCATCTTCCTCATTGCGTTCCTCCTCTTCTTATTGGTAGGCTTAGATTACCATTCGATACCATCCTCAAGCATTATCATTCTATTCTTGCATCCTATCCCGGCCGTTTCTAGCCATAATAAATGAGCATGCTATCTGGTCCTCAATAGTTGAAACATGAGGGTGCGGTAGATATGCTGAACAGATATACTGACTCGGATCTTCTAACCATTCCAGAGTTATGCAGTTTACCCTAGACTGCTTAGCATAGTTTGGCAAGTGGTTAGTCGTGACATTCGGCTTCGGAGCGGCAGACAGCGGGGGAATCACCTTGTTATCGATGAGATCTTGGATCTCATGTTGGAGTCTCATACACTTATCAGTCAGATGTCCGTGGCCCTAGTGATAAGCATAATACTATGAAGCATTGTATCTCAGGGGGAGGGGATTTGGCACCGGCATGGGATCGAACAATTTGATGAGCCCTTTCTCGACAAGTCAATTCAAGGCAGTGGTTAGTGAAATATTAAGGGGAGTGAAGACTCTACTTGGTCGTTGTTGTGCCTGCTGACTGTTGCTTGCCTGCTGGCTGTGGTTTAATTCCTAGGTAGATGAAGAAGGGTTCAGGAGGTTTACCTCGTTTGAACGTGACATGAGCTTGGTAACGGCAGACTGATTCTGATTATTTGCAGGGAAGGTTCTTAATTTTTTGCTGGGTTCTTCTTTCTCAATTTCCCCAGATTGAATGGTGTCTTTGTTGGAGGCAATACTGCCAAGATCATTATTTCGGTAAAAATTAACTCGATGGAAAAATGCCGAAACAGACTCCAAATAAAAATTTTGACGTCGAACGATAAAAAATAAACCCGTGCAACAAAAGTTAATTTAGAAGAATACCTTTTGTCAATCTAGTCTTCAACTACGATTTGATTTCGAGTTGAAGCACCAGTCAGATCTTCTACTGTATTCCCTTACGCGATTCTCGAATGTACTGTGGGCTACGATTCTTCGAGAATTCGTACCGGTAAAATTCTGATATATTTAAGTCTTAAAAAATAAAAATAATATCATAATAATAATGATAAAAAATTATTAAAAATTGGTTCAACCTACCCGCATATATATAGGGCTACAGCCGGGACCTGAGAAGTAATTATGAGTTAGACTTCAAGTGGAACACAGACACCTACTAGAGGTTTCTACAATTATGGAAAGAGATGCAGTGGTTTCTACAATTTTCATAAAATATTAAATTACGGTGCCCACCACTAAAGAACTATAATTGTACTATGACCCATAATCTCAAGACATTATTATATTAAGCTCCTATTATTAAATGCTTACCATTTTTCCCACGTTTAGATTCTCGATACCCGCCAATTAAATTTAATTATTGATAATTTAATTTAATCGGCATCTTGATATTCCTTAAACCCTTTCGCTTAACTTATTTGACCGCCGGATAATTAAATTCACCTGTAGAGTTTGGCCCGATCAAAACTTAGAAGCATCCTTAAGGGGGTATCGTCAATCCCGATCTTCGGGATGTGAATTCTGTCAATAATTAATATTTTTCATACAAATAATACCGTTATCCAACTCACCGGAAATATAGATCCATATAAGATCGCACTCTCTAATGAATTAAAACAATGAATATTAAATATACGCAAATTAATAATTATTTTAATATTAAGAGGATAAGCATTACTCATAATAATCTTACGGTGTGAATTAATTTATATAGTAAGTACAAAATTAACTATCCCAAATGTCCCGTTCAATACACACAAAGTGTGCTAGTACAGAAAGTTAGAATAATAGACGATGCTATTATCTGTTCTCTATAACCAAGACAGGCCTATTAAAACTCTGTGCTACAGTCGTACCGATGGTATGTCCATTTCCATCTAAACTGTGAACATAAAAATTATATTCTGCAAGAATCTAAAATCTGATCTTTTGTGTGTAAGTCGTACTCTACACACCAGATTAAATATTATACAGAATATCGGGCATCCATGCATATCAAAAAAATGATACACATATATTACTCATAAAGATTCTCGTAAAATAAAAAAATTAATTTTATTAAAAATAAAATTAAATACTAAAAATATGATTTTTAGTATACCAACCCTAACAGTCTTTGATCTGCACCCCAGCGTCAAATAGCTGCTCAAAAGTAGAGAGCGACTGTGTGATAAGGTAACGCTTCAAAGGGGACTGTAGGTTTTTCACCACCATTCTCACTTGTTCTTTCTCAGTGGGTCGATTCATCATGTTGGCGGTTTTGCCCCTCTACCGAGTTAGAAAATCAACAAACAATTCCTGGTTCTCGTGGCGAGTTGTCTCTAACTATCGGGTAGTTACGTCCAGCTGGACGTTGTAGCTATATTGACTGATAATGGATGTACCTATATCTTTCAAGTTTTAGTTTTGGCCACCTCCAAGGAAAGAAACCACATTTGTGCTGCCCTAGAAAGTGATCGGTGAAACAATTGGGTCTTGAGCGGATCGTCAATCCCTATGGGGCAAAGAGTTTGAACGTATATTCTCAGATGAATTCGGGGGTCTCTGGTGCCATCGAACTTCTCCATCTCCAGTATTTCAAATTTTTTGGACAGTTTGGCATTTGGGAATAAATATAAACCGCCCACATCCAGCATGTACTCTTCTACACCTTTGGCCTTTCTCAACACTTTCTCCATTCTATCAATCTTCTCCGTCAGCACGAATTCCCTAGACTGAGCTGTGATCTCTTCTTCCACTGGGATATGTCGGGGGGCCCGGGGTGGTACGAAGACTTATGGTGCCTCATGTCCTTAGTTATCGTCCAAGAAGTCTTCACCATTCTCATTTGTATCTTCCGGCTATCCATTCACGCTAAGCAGACTGGCCTAAATTGCCAGATTTGCACCTGACATTGGTTTTGAGCTTGGGTCTGCTGCTCCATAACTCTTTGTATATCAATAATAGCTCTCATCAGAGCTGTCAAGTTCACCTCATTCTCTACCATTTTTGATGACTCAGTTGGCTATTCAGATGTTCTATAGAGTCTGCCTGACCCTAATCTTGCCCAGGCGCGTGTCGACTGTAATCTTTCTGGCTCAATGATCTAAACCCAAAGAAAACTTAGATCCCAAAAAGCAGAATGATTAGTATCAAATACTTCCCAAATAAGAATTTTTTCGACAGATAGCAAACATCTCAGACACCCAAATTAGCAAATCATAAGCAGATAATCACGAAAGCTGAAACAATGTCCCTGCTGGGCTTATACTGGCGGCATAACAATAGGATGACCCAAAGATCAGAAAGATGGCTAAGAAGGGGATCAACTAAATTCTAGAGGGAAGGTTCATCTAAGAGGACAACCCTCTGGCAAGAAATAGTTCTAACCCTCAAGAGATCGGTTTAATCTAGGATTCTAACGAAAAATGAACAACACTTCGGTAGAAAAGCAGAACTAGCTCACACGGGTATAACAAGGGTCCTAAGAAAGCGAGCCTAACACAATAAAGGGGGAGAAATCAACAACCCGAGAAGAACCCGAAAGAGAGAGGAACTATCTTAGATGCTTCAAAACAAAACACGGGCATAACCTCAAAAAGAAAAGTACAGCGTAAAAATCAAACAAGGTGAAAAACAAAACTCGAGTAAGAATCCAGAGGCAAAAAGCTAACCTAAACAAAGGATCATAGAAAACTCGAGCTGAACTTGAAAAAGAAATAAGCTTAAGCCCAAACAAACAATTAAGAAAACATATAATCCTACTAGGGTTAACAGTACCTAATGGGGGGTTTTAAGTTACTATATGCAAAAGGCCAATTTTGGTCAATCAAACAGGGTACCTTCTGAATAGAGCCGGTTATATACCTTCCACGCAGGACATGGTCAAACAGTATGCCCGAGCTCTTTTACTACACCTATGATAGCGTACAATTAGTAAGAGTTGCCTGCCATCACAACAATCCCCGAAATTGATGAACGTTCAGAGCATCAGGTCGACCAGGCAGGGGGGTTTGGAGAACAATGCACATGCATGCGAAAATAAAAATGAGAAATTTTTATTAAGAACTGATGATGTTTTCAAGTCTAGCCCTCTTATTTGATTTTATAAACCAGTCCCCAACAGAGTCGCCAGAAAATACTGTGGCGCCTGAATTTTTGGAGTTTTAGAAAAATGGTAAAAATAAGAGAATTCGAAGATGTTTGAAAAATATTTTAACACATTAAAAGCCAAATTTTGGAAATTTTTTTTTTTTAAATAGAGTCGCTACTTAGTTTTGGAGAAAAACTAAGAAAAACAAAAATAACTACTGATCTTTAAAACGTTTAACCAGAGAAAAATTATTCAGGAGTTAAGGTACGAATCAGGAAAGGTATTAGGCACCCCGTTCGCCCAACCGTAAGGTTAGCATCTACTAATCATCATTGGTTCTTTAATAAAATTTATCAAATGCATGCAAATAAAGAAAGTTGAGGCTAAGAGAGAATATTCAAAATTAAATATGAAAAAAATACATAACACACGTATATAGAACGCCAAATAAAACAAGTGTCAAAAAAAAAATCTTAAGTCCTACGGTATGCAATTTCTAACTAAATGATACTTAGAGCACTCCCACATGCGATATTATTAAAATAACCTAAACTAGCATTATTCAAATAAAAGAGCAAAAATATGCTAAGAGATGCTAAATGAAAATCATACTACAAATAAATATAAAGATTGCTAATAACATCATTAAATGGTCAAAATGACCTAAACTACCAAAATAACCCAAAATTATACTAACATGAAACATCCTTTAGAAATGTTAAATTTTAGCTAAGAATGAAAGCAATTAAAGGAAAATAAGCTAATGATTAAAATATTTTTGAATTTATATTAGAAATAAATGAAAGAAAGGAATAATAAACAAAATGCTAAAAGAAAGCTAAATTAAAACTAATTTTTTTTTATGAATTTTATGTTTAAACAAAATAAAAGAAAGAGAAAAGAAAAGGAACTATAAAAGAAAAATTGAACTAACATTTTAATTAGAAAAAAAGACAGGTAGCAAAATAAAGCTAGTAACAAAAAATAAAAGGAAGAAAGAAAGAAATGCTGGAAAAGGAAATTACACTAAAGAGAAAAGAAGAAGAAAAAGAAAACAATGCTATTAAGAGAACATTTGAGCTAATGCTAAAAGAAAAGAAACATTAGACTAATATTAAAAGGAAATAAAAGAAAATAAGATTGAATATTAGTAGAAAAATAAAACTATATTACAAGAAAAGAAAAGAAAATGGTACATTGAAAGGAAAAGTCTACATTATAAAGAAAATGGATATTACAAGAAAATTAAACTATATTAAAAGAAAAATAGAAGTAAAAAAAATAGAATGTACTAGTAAAGGGAACTAAACTAATACTAGAAAAGGATAAAAAAAATTAAATACAACTATTTAACTTTGATATGAATGTAGTATTAATAATTATATCCACATAAATGTAAGTGTATTATTATAATAATAAACAATATCAATAAATTGTAATCGCCAAAATATGTTAGCACTAAATTGATGAAATAATAATAAAAAAAAGACAATGTGCTTAATGTGGATGTGCGGACTAAGAAATTAATTAAGGTGGCTAAATTTCATGAAGCAAATCAAATAACAAACAAGATTAATTATATGAATGAAAGAAATATGCGAATTGAAATTGAATTTATTAACCTGATTGCTCCAAATGAGAGAGAATGGAGTTAGAAGGATTGGGAATCCAAACAAGATACTTGGATTGCAAAAGAATCCTCAAGTCAAGGAATGATGCCAATGATCCAATCCTTGATATCCAAGTTAGGGCGTCAGAGGTTCGACTCTCGGTACTTCAGCAGGGTTTTGGTGTTAGGGTTCGGATTACTCGACGACTCAACATAACTTCTCTCACTAAACCTCTCTCTAAAATTCTGTCATGAAAACGTACGCCATGGTACAGTATATATAGAATTCTTCAACCAATAAAATGCTGCCACGTTCTGGGACATGTCAGGCCATTTGGAGTTGGCGGTTGCCAGGTTAGGAGTTGGCGGTCGCCATATTTGAAATGGTTCCACAAGATTCTATTGGTGGCCGCTACAATGCAAGTTGTCTGTCGCCAGGTTGGAGGTGGCGGTCGCCACTTTTGACTAGGGTTTCCAAGAGGTTCTATTGGCGGTCGCATTAATGAACATGACGGTCGCTACATTTGGAATAACTTGCGTAGCAAGTTATTTGTGGTTCAGCATAATTTCATTGGTTTGAAGGTTTTGATGATTGGGTTCAAATGCCAAGCTTCAATAATTTCTTGAGGATCATACTGAGACATCATTCTAACTGTTTTCATAATTGAATTCACCTAAAATTAGGCAGGGTCAATTTGGGGTGTCTACAATACCCCTTAAGGAAGCTTATAAGTTTTGATCGGGCCAAACCCTACTGGTGGATTTAATTATCTCGCGGTCAAATAAGTTAGGCAAAATGGTTTAAAGAATATTAAGATGCCGATTAAATTAAATTATTAGTAATTAAAGTTAATTGGCAGGTATCGAGAATCTTAACGTGGGGAGAAAAGGTAAGCATTCAATAACAGCAGCTCAATGCTATATAGTCTTGAGATTATAAGTCAGAGTGCAATTATAGTTCTTCAGTGGTATTAACTATAATTCAGTGTTTTATGAAAATTACAGAAACCGCTGCTGATTTTTTATAATTGCAAATACTACTATGATGTTTGGTTAATTGTAGAAACCGCTGATACGTGTCTGTGTTCCACTGGAAGTCTTACTCATAATTACTCCCCAGGTCCCTGCTGCAACCCTATATATATGCGGGTAGGCTGAACCAGATTTGTAACTTATCTTCTAAGACTAAAGTTATCTTGGTTATGCCGGTATGAGTTCTCGGAGGATTATAACCCACACTATATTCGGGAATCGCATCAGGGAATACAGTAGAAGATCTGACACTAGCTTCAACTCAGATTCAAATCGTAGTTGAAGATTCGACCGATAAAAAGGTATTGTTTTAAATTAACGTCATTAAAAATTTTATCTGGAGCCCGTTTTAACGATTGCTCATCCAGTTAATTTTTTTCGTTAATCGTTTGCAAAAACAAAGATCTTGGCAGTCTTGCCTCCAACAATTGGTATCAGAGTTGTTTTATTTTTTATTTTCGATTATCGTGGTCAGGTAGTTTTAGAACTGTTGCTAATTTTGTTTTGCAGGCATTCTAATTCTGGTTTTATAATCGTCATTTATTTTTCATGTTTGATTGAATGGTGTGAATGATGATTATTTTTTTAATCACAGGGTTGATTGTGATAGATTGAATGTGAGCATTCGGAACATAGGATCGATATAATAGCTAGTTTTATATTTTAAAATATCTGTTTAGATTATTTAAGAATAGGTTGAACATGTCCAAGAATATGAAGAACAGAGGCGGCACCGGCGGTGGTTGGAATTTTAACGAGCCGCAGATCGCGGTAAATTTTTAATGGTTTTGAGCAATTTTTTCTGGTGAGTTTTTCTGCGGTATTTAAGTATAAAAAACAGCATAACAAACAAGTAAAAAACAGCAAGGAAAAATCACCAAAACAGCCCAGTTTTGGCGGTTTTGCCGGCGGCGGTTTAGTGGTGATTTTTATGATTTTTTGGATCATTTTTGGGGCTATTTTTTAGAAGTTTTTAAAACATAAAATAGTAGCAAAATAAAACTTAAAATACTATCCAAAATCAGAAAAAAAATTGGACCAAAATCACAACCCAAACAGGCGGCAAATAAGCCGGCGACGGCGGTGCCTAGCGGTACCAGCTTCCAAGAAGTTTTTTGATAGTTTTTCAGATTTTCGAGTGTTTTCTTTTGATATAAAGTGCGTTAAAAACCAAGTTCAGGAAGAGGTCGAAAAAACCCTGAAAATTTTGATGCACCGTGCTATTGCGGCTAGCAGCTTTTTTTTGTTGTTTGGACAATTTTTTGGCTATTTTTTGAAACGTCTTCCAGAAGATTTTTTGACAAAAAATCTCATATTTCAATAACTTTCCAACGATATAAAATTTGTCGAAAATCGAGCCCGAATGAGGAGGCAGGAGCTGTCTGAAGGTGGTGGCAAGGCGGTGCCAACAGTGCTGGTGGTTGCTGGTGACTTTCTCTCTCTCGGGACTGATTTTGATGTATATTTTGATATATAAGAGACTGATATAATATATATTGATATACCAAATAGTATCAGGGAAACTTGATGCAATCATGACACTAAATCAAAGGCGGGCAGGAATTGAAACAGCTGATTCTCTTAGGGAGACTAAAATACCTCAGTGTTTCACTTAGATCATAAAATCGGGATACATGCATATTGTGTGTGTATATATATATATATATATATATATATATATGAACTACGCGGATGATTGCATATCTGTTTTATTTATCATGTTAATTTAATTAATTTAAAATTTTAATTTTAATTAAAATATTTTGTAATGAAAAATAAAATTAAGTTTTT
>JAOTRH010479536.1:0-25616 GCA_034768845.1 Heliamphora exappendiculata
GTTATTTCATTCTCTGTAATTTTCAGATTCTGTAAATTGTTGAAAGTCTAATAAAAATGTATTTTCTGGATCCCCGAGCATGTATTTTATGTCGGCGTTGGAAATTCTCCCAACACTCATGACCCATGACAACGGCATGTTGTGTGGAGGGTTCCCCAAAATCCATTGTCTCTGCCATTGATAGTGCATAAGCAACTATATTTGCATAAGAAATATATCTACCTCCCTTTTGGCCTATCTTTAGCAATACTGGACTATTGCTGTTGCGGAGCATCATACTGAACATTTGAATGGTGAGTCTCTTCCTCTATAGGTTGATCAGGTCTATCATTCTTCCCTTTATCTGAAGTTCCACACTCAAGCTCCACCTGCTCCATCAAACTCTTATCACTATCACATTTATCAACACATTGTTCTCTGAATCATAAAATTCTCATCAAATGTCACATCTCTGCTGATGAGAAACTTAGGTGACTTAAGATTAAAAGGCCACAATCTATACCTTGAATAGTTAGTAGGAGATCGAGACCATAGGTTGTTGATAGAGACCGATTCACCATGTAACAAGTCGTGGAGACTTTTTCAACCCAAAATAGTTTACCCAAACTAGCATCAGACAACATATATCATTCATTTTCTAAAAGAATTCTGTTCATATGTTCTACCACATCATTTTATTGATGTGTCTTTTTAACGGTGTGTCGCTTCACAATGCCCTCATCTCGACAAAACTGCTCTAAGTTAAAATTCTAAATCATTATAAGTAATCAGGCTTTTAATCTTCTTTCTTGTTTGCTCCTCGATCATAACTTTAAACTTTTTGAAGGTTGCAAATGCCGAGAACAACCTTTGAACTTAACCGGTGAGGGACCCCAAACATCTAAATAGAAACAATCGGCAGTACCTTTTGTGCGATAGACAGTTGTAATACACTTAATCATGCACTGCTTGTTATAGACAACACTCACAGGAATCTAGCTTTCTAGTTTATTGCCCACTTAGACAACCCTGTTTACTCACTACTATCATCCCTCATTCACTCATGTGCGCAAGTTGTATATGCCCCAAACAAGTCATCTCTGAATCTGGTACTAGATGAAGAAACTATAGCTGCCCTACCCAAAATTGTCCTGTCTTAAAGCATATGGAGGTGGTATACTTTCTTACCTTTCACTACACCAAAGCACCCTTCCAAACCTTTATAACTCCACATATCTGCAGCCATTAGAGTCACGAGCACACATAGAGCGAACGTTTTCTTCAAATTTGGTACATTTCAAAACTCAGATAATGTCCTAATAATCCCATCATGCATTCTAATTCGATTTCTTTTTTCTTCTAATAGCAACATTTTTAGAATGCATGTTATTCCCAACCAAAATTGTACCACCATTGACTAAAAATACCTTTCTAGTAAAGCAATGAAGAACTTCATGCCTTCAACAGTTCAATGAATAGCAATTGGCAAATTAGCTGTGCGCTGTGCCACCGCTTCTCTTCTTTGCCTTTCGCCGGTTCATCCTCTCCAATTCCCCTCTTCGGCAATATGTGAAACTAAAATGTTGGGGCATAAACAAACCGGAATGGTTGATTTCATTCCCTAGAAAAAAAAAACCGTATGTTTGGACTTTTTTATTGGACTTTTATCGTCATTTTTATTGGTAAACCTGATAACTAAGAGATATTACAAAATTGGAGGTCCTAAATTTTACTAAAAAAAATTAGAGATCCAAAGCCATTACTTTGTGGACAACTACAAAGCTAGCTTGAAAACACGTGCCAGCCCAACAATTATGTGCTCCAATTAACATTGGAGCAAATTTAAATCACATACGTAGTCAACACAAACAAAGGTGCTAGACTGACTAATCCTCTGTTTGGCTTAATTTTTTTAAAATTTTTTGCTTAACAGATTATTAAAAAGCTTGTTTATTTGGCCTCGGAAATACTATTCATCCCTAAAGAAATTGACCGAAAGAAATTGACATAATAGATTCTTGAAGGCCAAGGATGTAAAACAATTATAAAATGAAATGAGTTTAAAGTAGTATTATATTATACTTTATTAAATATTTTATTTTCTTGACATGTTTTTATAATCGAAATCGTTTATTTTATAGTATTTCTTAATTTAATTACTCACAAAAAAATTAAGTTAATTAGATATCTTAACTATATGGTTTGATTATATTTGTTTAACACTATTTTTTGTAATATTATATTTACCGTTCATTTCTTTTTTCAACAAATGTGATTTATTCACGTAACTATCAATATCTAATTAATTTAGTTTTTTGCACCAATGATATACTTAATAAATATTACATAATAAATAACTTTGATCGTAAAAATATACAAAAATACTAAGTCTCCCAAAATAAATTACCGACAATAATTTAGTGAGCAATACTTAGTATCGATGTCTCACAAATTTTATTATATGCATTTATTTATTAAGAAATTTATATATTTACAATTTATTTATCGAGGTCTATTGATCCATATTGATTCTAAATATAAAAATATATAAAAATATAAAAATAACTTTTTAAAATTTATTTTTAAGAAGTTCTAATTAACTTAAGTTTTTATTTGGCAAGAACTTTAAAGTCAAATTTTTATTTTTGGCTTAAAGTTAAAAAATTAGAAAAACCTCAATAATTTTGTTATTATCTAAAAGAAATGACATATACTTTAAAATTTAATTTAATACAATTATAATAATTAATATGAAAAATATATTTTTTAAGAAGAAAATGATAACTATTTGAGAAATTTTTCATACATTTTTTTTTATTTAAATTTTGTCATTTTTAGTTTTAATGAGCAACTTATATGAATAAAAAATTTATTTTTAAGAGAAAAAAAATGAGAACTATTTCATAATCTTGTACGAGAAACATCTTTTATATATATTGTCATCATTATAAATTTTAAATGAAATGAATAATTTATTAATGAAAAATTTCTCAGTATTAATTTTTTTCATGCATGAGAAATTTCATATACATAGTATGAAAAAAATTTCATATATATTTTTTTTAATTTTTTCATTCTTAATATTTTTAAAAAATAAGCAACTTATGAACGAAAAATTTCTTAATATAATTTTATTCAATGTATGAGAAACTTCTTATACATATATTTTTTTAATTTTGTTATTTTTAGTTTTAAATAAAATAAACAACTTATATGAATGAAAATTTTGTAAGTATATTTTTTTTTCTATGCATGAAAAACTTCTCATATCAACATAATGATAAGTTTCCCATACCTTAATGCAATGTATGAAAAAATTGTCATGTATGATTTTTTTTCAAAGTTTTATCTTCATCTTGATACATGGTGTGAGAAATTTTTTATGTATGAATAATCATGGATTAAAAAAAATTAATTATATTAATATTTTTATTATTTTTTCAACGAAAAAAAGAGAATTATTTAAAAATCCAATATGAAAAACTTTTTATACATAGTATGAGAAACTTCTTATAATTTTTTTTTTAATTTTATTATTTTTAATTTTAAATAAAATATGCAACTAATGATTTTATCATTCTTAATGTTAAATAAAATAAGCAACTCATGAATAAAAAATTGAGCAAAAAATTAAAAACAATCAATAGAAAAAAGCCACTTAATTTAAAGATTTTTAGACAATTTTAAATACTCTCTTCCCCATTCTCCAATTGACACACCAAATACCTATGATAAAATGTCCTTATCTAATTGACAGTTGGGTTCGAAATTGATGACTGAACTCTTATCTATCATTGCCTCTATTTCATATTGTACTACTACCATTTGCTTATAATCCCTTAGCAACAAAGAGTGAGAATAATTTTATTACTCAAAAAAAAATAGCGAAAATATTCTGAGTATGCGAATAACTCCTGTGTGCATAAAAGTATTCTCATGTAATAATATTTGTTAAGTTTTTTTATAGTATTTGTGTGTATAAAAATACTCTCATCTTGTGATACATTATAAATTTTTTCATAACATATGTGTATATGAGAAATTTCTCATAACATGTGTGTATTGTGATATATGAAAAAATTTTCATACATTTGATGCATAAAAAGAGAAAAACTATCAAATTTGAATAAAAATAAAAAAATAAAAAATTAACTTTTTACCTAATCAACGAACTTTAAAAAAATAATTTTAAAGTAATAAATTTCCTTTCTTACTTTTTTTATTTTTTCGATCGCTCTAAATTTTTTAAGTTTTGTTTCTTCATAATATAACAAATCTGAAAGTATAATTATTTTAATTAAAGTTAAAAAAAAGTTTACTAAAAACAAAAAAAAAACTTCTATAAAAATTTTTAAATAACTTTTTTTAAAAGAATAAGTAACAAAATTGAAAAAAAATAATATGAATTTTTTTCATATTTTGCATTAATATGTTAATTTTTAAAAGTATAAAAAAATTTTAATAAAAAAAATTAAAGACCTTAGACGTGTCATGTCACGCTCCAAACTCCGAGTCACTCGAAACATTCATAAATAATATCCAACTCGATATCTTACTCTCAAGATAGAAGACATGCATGCATTAAATATAATTGCCAACAGGCTTACAATACATAGTTTCAACACAAAAAACATGTAAAACATTACATGTTCCAAAATGAAGCAAAAAAGAAGACTATAGATCTTCCGCCCCTTCGGCTCCTCTCGATCAACTTGCGTGACCGTATGTATCTAAAAAATATTTTCAAATCGCACACCATTGGTCAAAACTCAATAGAAACTAGGCAAACATCTAACAAAAGCTAAACATGCTGTTGTAAAAATATATGGATATTTCGACTCACACAAGCTTCAAAAATAGTTTGATATATATACATATTTACTACAATGCTTCTCGTGCAATTATTGGTTCTCACGAGGCCACATGCAACCCAAGTATGTATTGACACTCCCAAGCCCCATAAATAGTTCTACATAATCATAATGGTTCACACATAATGCGTGCACCTTCTCGGACTTTCACCAAAGGACCGCAACCCCAACTAATGCATTGTTAACTAGAGTTAACATTTATCATACCACTTTCAGTCTATCATTAACCAGAGTTAACGTTTTCAACACACGCAACCCACGCAACACATGCATTTTCATTAGTTTTCACCGTAGAACCAATATTCGCCCCCATTATGCATCTTCACGGGTTTTCACCGTAGAACCAATATTCGTCCTTCATTATGCACCATCACGGGTTTTAACGCATAAAAACATGTACAAATTCCACATTTCACATAACGACATCACATACCACACAACTCGTCATCCAACAACCCGGGAGACCAACAAACAATAAAACTCAACTCAACTCCAAAGGTTAGCTCCAAATCTCTAAAAACTCAATTTTCACAAACGTTTTCACAAAACACTATCTTTTCTAAAACTCGCCTTTCTTTCAAAAAGAACAACGAACCCAAACTCGTCACGCACACAACAAAACGACAACAAACCCCCAAGGCCACGATTAACAAAATCACAATTAACAAAACCACGTCATTCCCGAAGACGATAACAAAACGACAACAAACCCCCAAGGCCACGATTAACAAAGCAACATCATCCTCCAAGACGACAACAAAACAACAACAAACCCCCAAGGCCACGATTAACAAAACCATAATTAACAAAACCACGTCATCCTCGAAGACGACAACAAACCCCCAAGGCCACGATTAACAAAACCACGTCATCCTCGAAGATGACAACAAAACGACAACAAACCCCCAAGGCCACAACACAACCTCCCAAAACAACAAAATAACCCCAATAGGACATCAGTCAGCTGGGCACCCCCATCCGATCGGCTGAAAAAGGCTACTGGAATTTCAAATTTTTTTCCCAAAACACAAGTCAATCGACTGAACCACCCATTGACTATCTAGTCGACTGGATCACCCAGGCCAGTCAACTGAACCACGGCAGAAATGAAACCTTAGCGACGGGAACAGCTTTTCAATCCCAAAAATTGAAGCAACCAAACACCCTTTTGACACCATCAGACATACACAAGTGAAAAACTACAAAGGAACACCAAAAAGAACACCTTAAAAACCCTTTTTTTGTCCAACCGAAAACAACCAAAAATGATTTAGGAACAAAACCTGACTTTTTGAAACGTACACCAACTTTTCATGCATCTTTAAACAGTAAAAACACATAATTTCACGTAGCACTCTTTTAAGACATGAGAGTCTGGGATCCTACCTTATTGAGTCAAAAACTCGATGCCTCAAAAAATGAATCTCGTCAAAATGAGATTCCGTCCAAATGAACGCATAGCCCTCGGAGCAGATAGCAAGGATCCGCTACTCAATCGTCAAAAACTAAGTCCCGGGCCCACCAAGAGCTAGAGAGAAGGCAAAGGTTTTGGTTTGAGAAAAAAAAACTTAGTTCACAAGTTTTGAAAAATATCTCCATAAATATCTAAATGATAGATATTTATAGGCCTCACCCGAAAATATTTTTTTTTAAACTTCGCACCACAGTGCTTAACGACCTCGGGATCCAACCCAACATGCATTTCGAAACCCAAATATGCATAAAACGCATATAAACATGTAATATGAAAACAAGAAATGACACGTCAAAATGTCGTATAAATTAAAACGGGTCGAGGTCTTACAACTCTACCCCCTTAAAAGAATTTCGTCCCCAAAATTCAACACAAAGTCAAAAAAAAATAACCCCGTCGATTGCAATCGACACAGGCATGAGAGGTGGTCTTCCAAACCATTCTTAGGATATGGTCAAACGTGGTCATGCACTCTAAACAACGGCTAACTACCTCAAGACACGGGATCTACTAACTCGTCCTAATGTCACATCCTCACCAACCGATGTCTCTTCACCCAGTATACCACGCACAAAGTTTATCTCCCACTCCGTAATTAGACAAAATGAAGAAACACAATGCTCCCGTGTCGATAAGAATATTGGCCCAAAATCTACACACTAAGAGAGTACCTCTGCTCACTGAAAGAATAGTTGCATCATTAGGCATAACCAGTGCCTTGGAAGAACTAGGTTCTGTGAGAGCATACACTCGGCTCTATGCTATTCTGTCTGCCCTCCATAACTTGGGACTGTCGGCTGTCGTACTGATTGAATTGAAGTACCCCCATCTATAATTCAAAAAGTTTGAACTGTGGGATGCTGCTACCGATAATCTGGTTGACCCTGCAAAAATGAACCCACTGGTGTGCCTACCGTGCTCGGCGCACTACCTCCCTAAGGACAGTTCTTGCGAATTTGTTCTGACTGGCCACACCCAAAATAAATTGGCAATCCCCACCCCTACGACTGAACCAGTACTGAACCCTAAGACTACCTCGGTTATGAATCCTGAGACTGCCTCGGCTAGGGGTAATCTGTCACACGATGCCCAGGCAGTCCACACTAATAACATCTAAACTCCCTCTGCTCTGGCCTCCCAAACGAAGCCACCGATAGTGCTAGTGCAGAAAACTACTATCGCGATCCAGATGGATAAAAACTAGGACCAGAGGACCTCTGCCTCTTGCTGGAGAGCCCACTAAACTGTGCCTCTGTCCCACCAAGCGGTGCCCCGATTTCCCTAGAACCCCGAGCCTCGCTCAAAGTGTTCTCGATCGTTGTTGTCGACTCCACTAACTCTATAAAAACACACAACCTCAATCCTTCCATACGCTCCCTGATCACATGCCTCAAACCCCGCTCAAACCGCCTCGAATGTAGCTTGTCTATAACCACCAACTTCGGTGCAAAATGGGACAGACTAGTAAACATGGTCTCATACTGCACAATACTCATCACCCCTTGAGTGAGAGTATAAAACTCCTCTCTATATAGATTCTTGGAGGAAGCAAGAAAGTATTTCTCCAGAAATACTCCCGTAAAAACTACCCATGTGCCCTCCACAGTATTCCTAACATATTTTCACCACTCATGAGCATCCCCTCTCAGTTGGAAAGCGACAAAAGAAACCCTCAAATCCTCCTCAACTATTTGCAACGTGTCGAGAATTAGGGTCACAAGTTCCAACCACTCTATGGCTACCATAAGATCAAGATCCCTAGTGAAGGTAGGAGGGTCAAGACGCCTGAACTCTCACATTGCCACAGTCGCCCTGGACTTGGGTTCTCTCTCTCTCTCCCCCTAGCAGTTTCGACTAGCTGATGGATAGGGTCTACCATCGCATGTAGCAACTCTATTGCATCAATCGATCCTTGGGGAGCATTTGCATCCCCAGCATCAGGGATTGGCATATCCCCTTGACCTAAACCATAGCCACGACCACGACTACGACCTCGTTCTCTCCACGCAGACATCACGTCTATATAAAAAGAATACATAACATAAGCTGCAGCACATTACATGAACATAAACATTAATCACATCATCATGATAACACTTACCCACATACGTTCATGCTAAACAAACCTCGCATACCGAGGAGAATCGAGAACAGTGACGCGTCAATTTGGATAAACTACTTAGATTTTTTGCAAAAAAATACATTGGTCAAACGCATTTCTAACTCGACTTCCAAGCTTGTTAACCCAAACGCCCAAAGGCAAGACTAATTAATCCTAAGGCTCAAACCCCATGCTCGCATATATACCACATACTCATGCTCAACAAGCTATTATGTTCATGTTATCAAAACATCTAAACATATGCAATCAAGCACACGCAATCAACCTCACAAGGTAATGCACCTTCCTCCCATGACTCATAAGTATTCGAACTTAGAGCTCTAATACCAAGTTGTCACGCCCTAAACTCCTGGTTACTCGAAACACCCATAAACAACACCCAACCCGATGTCTTACTCTCAAGATAGAAGATATATATGCATTAAATATAATTGCTAACAGGCTTACAATACATGGTTCCAACACCAAAAACATGTAAAATATTGCATGGTCCAAAATGAAATAAAAAGAAAGACTACAGATCTTTCGCCCCTCTGGCTCCTCTAGATCATTCTATGTGACCGTATGTACCTGAAAAATATTTTTAAATCCTATACCGTGAGCCAAAACTAGACAAACATGTAATAAAAGCTAAGCATGCTGTTGCAAAAAGATATGGATATTTTAACACACACGAGCCTCAAAAATAATTTAATATATATACATATATATTACAATGCTTCTCATGCAATCATCGACTCTCACGAGCCCCACATGCAACACATGTATGTTTCAACTTTCACGAGCCCTACATGCAACATAAGTACGTATCGACTCTCACGAGCCCCATATGCAACCCAAATATGTATCGACTCTCCCGAGCCCCATAAACAGTTCACATAATCACAATGGTTTGCACGCAATACATGCACCTTCTCGAGCTTTCATCGAAGGATCGCAGCCCCAACTAAAGCATTGTTGACCAAAGTTAACATTTATGGGACCACTTTTCATCCATCGTTAATCAGAGTTAACGTTTGCAACACACGCAACCCACGCAACACGTGCATCTTCATAACTTTTCACCGTAGAACGAATATCTACCCCTCATTATGCATCTTCATGGATTTTCACCGTAGGACTAATATTCGCCCCTCATTATGCATCTTTACAGGTTTTAGTGCATAAAAACATATACAAACCCCATATTTCACATAACGACATCACATGCCACACAACTCGTTATCCAACAACCCCAAGAGACCAATAAGCAATAAAACGAAACTCAACCCCAAAAGCTAGCTCCAAACCTCTAAAAACTTGATTTTCACAAATGTTTTCACAAAATACTCTCTTTTCTAAATCTTGCCTTTTTTGAAAAAGAACAACGTATCCAAACACGTCACGCACACAACGATGCATAAACACTACGATTAACAAAATCACGTCACCCCCGAAGACAACAACAAAACAACCTCAACAGGACATCAGTTGACTGGGGACCCCCATCCAGTTGACTGAAAAAGGCTATTGGAATTTCAAATTTTTTTCCCAAAACACAAGTCAATCAACTGAATCCCCCAATCCAGTCGACTGAACCACCCATTGATGATCCAGTCGACTGGATCACCCAGTCCAGTCAACTAAACCACGGTGAAAATGAAACCCTAGCTATGGAAATAGCTTTTTAACCCCAAAATCGAAGCAACTAAACTCCCTTTTGACACCCTTGGACATACAAAAGCACAAAACTACAAAGAAATACCCAAAAAAAAACCTCAAAACACCTTTTTTGTCTAACCGAAAACAACCGAAAACGATTTAGGAACAAAACCTGACCTTTTGAAATGTACACCAACTTTTCATGCATTTTTAAACGGTAAAAACACATATAATTTCACATAACACCCCTTTAAGACATGAGAGTCTAGGATCCTACCTCGTTGAATCAAAAACTCGATGACTCAAAAAATGAATCTCATCGAAATGAGAATTTGTTCGGATGAACGCGTAGCCCTCGGTGCAGATAGCAATGATCCACTACTCAATCGCCAAAAACAAAGTCTCAGGCCCACCAAAAGCTAGAGAGAAGGCAGAGGTTTTGGTTTGAGAAAAAAAAACTTAGTCCACAAGTTTTCAAAAATATCTCCATAAATATCTGAAGGATAGATATTTATAGGCCTCGCCCGAAAATATATATATATATATTTGTTTTTGAACTTCGCACCACAATGCCCAACGGCCCCGGGATCCAACCTAACATGCATTTTTAAGCCCAAATATGCATAAAATGCATATAAACATGCAATATGAAAACAAGAAATAACACGCCAAAATGTCGCAAAAATGAAAACGTGTTAAGGTCTCACATGTCAAACCATCCATCCCAAATCAAGAGTCCCACGTTCGGTTTGTTTTTTTGTTAATCCCTTTCAGGACATCTAGCACCACCCATTTGGCCTCCCACTATAACTAATTGGCTTTTTCTTACATCTACTTTTTTATAAAAAAAAGCAAAAAATCAAAAAATTAAAAAAAAAAAACCTAAGCTAAACACACGCTAAAATTCTATCTCGTTCTACTAAATAAAAGAGTGGGAGAACATTTTGGTCAGGTTCCACTACATGCTTAGAACCTTCAACTTTCAAAAAAGTGGGAGAACATTTTGGTTGGGTTCTTGCCGTGGACCCAACCACAGGGTCCAAGAAAGAATTGTTACAAGGAAGGATATGCATATCAACAAGAGATTAGAACGCATTAATCAAGTGAGCAGTTTAATGGTGGGAAAATTCAGATATAAGATTAAGATAACTGAGATGGAAGGGCAAGGTTATGTTATGGGCTACTACCACAGAGCCCTAGGCCCAAAAAAAAGGGTGCTTTAATGAAGGACCTAGTGTGGGTAAGGAAGGCAGCCATAATGGTGGGAGTAGTAACTCAGGATGTAACACCTTGGCCGGCATTGGAGTTGGACCAAAAAAAGCTTGGTTCGAGAATGAAGCTAATGACTATGATATGATATCCTATGTGGAGGAGATAGATCAAAATGGGGGAAAAAGTACAGGCTAAAGGGAAGGACAGTGGAGCATATGGGTTTTGTAGCATTGGAAAGGAAAGCGTGGGAAGCAGGGGGAAAAGCCTGCACCAAAGCAGGTTTTCTGACCTTAAAAGCAAGTCTAACAATGTCAGGGAGGATAGGATTCAGAAGGTAGGTAGTCCAAGGACAAATTCAAATGTCCTTAGCAGTTGGGAAAGGCGCCTAGGTGGAAGCCAACCCAAGCCTATGGCTTTTGTACTTTTGCGTGTTAATAAAGGTTCAGGGAGTAGACTAAACTTCTTTGAAGAATTTGGGAATCAGGTTCAATATGTGGTCAAGGAAGAGGTATATCCTAATCCTCCCATGAGCAAAGCAAGACTTGTCTTACTAAGAGGTGGAAAAAGTCGCAGGTGAAAAAGAGACGTAAAAGCATATTTTTATTTAGATATGGGTCAATAAGAAAAATAAGGAAGAAAGCAGCAGCACCTTAGTATCTTACAGAATTAGCCTTGTCTTTTCTTGAAGGTACTCAGGGTTCTATATCTTCTTCTTGCATTAGAAATAGGAACAAACAGATTTTGGAGGAGACAGAGTTCACTTTGAAAATTGGCAAACTTACAGGGGTGAACTTTCTGGGGAACGAAAAAACTAGCTTAGAATGGATGATCAATAGGGAAGAGTAGGACATACGAAAAAAGAAGTTAAGGGTAACTTTCGGGAAGGGATAATTTGGGTACTTGCTGTATCGAAAGCTTAAGGTTGGGGTTTATTCCCTCTTATGGATTGCAGAATCATATCATGGAACATTAGGGGGTTGTGTTTTGGTGTAAAGAAGAGGATGGTGAAGAATATAGTGAGATTAAAAGCTTGTCACCTTCTATTCATGTAAGAAACCAAAATGAAGGAATTCACTAACAAGGAGGTGAGGAGCCTTTGCGGAGGAAGTGACAATATTAATTGGGTGGCTTCAGCTGCTATGGGAGCCTCAGGGGCATGTTGTGTGTTTGGGATGAATCAAGCTTTTAAATTCAACACTCCATAGTTGATAAGCATTTCATCATTTTGGTTGGGTTGTGGGGTGGGAGTTTTCAGTACATGTTGGGGAACGTCTATACACCAAATGTTGAAAGTCACATGAAGAATTTGTGGAGGGAGTTGGCAGTATTCAAACAAACCTATCCTAGGCCTTGGTGTTTAGGGCGAATTTTAATGATGTTCTAAGTAGTGTGGAAAGGAAAGGCTATGTAGGAACACAAAGAGGGATGGTGGACTTTCAACATTTTGTGACAGATATGGAATTACTTGATTTCTCCTTACAGGGTAGGAGATACACATGGTCAAATCAACAAGAGAACCAAAAAATGAGTAGGCTAGAAAAATTCCTTATTTCTAATGAATGGGCAAACAGTCATGGGTGACTTCAATTTGCCCATCGTAGGGCTCTTTCAGACCACAACCTCATTGTCTTGGTTTCTGGTACGAAATATTGGGGGCCCAAACCCTTTCGGTTGTATAATGTGGTTTAGCCACCCCACTTTCAACAACACTTTTAAAGATCTTTGGGCACAGAACTCCTGGTAGGGGTGGAGAGGTTATGTTCTATTGAAAAAATTGCAACATGTCAAGAAAGGTTTGAAAGTGTGGAGAACAACAAATTTAGGAAATACAATTGACAAAATTCAAAATATTTCTTCTGAAATTGAAAGGCTTGAGCTGGAGGCAAAATTGAGAATTCTTGAGGAGGATGAGGAAAGGAGTTGGAGAACTTGCGAAGAAGGTTGTGGGAAGAATATTTGTGGGAGGAAAATGAATGAAAGAAAAAAGCAAGGGCTAATTGGGCCAAGTTAGGGGACCAAAATACTACCTTTTTCCATGCAGTAGCAAAGGAGAGGGAAAGAAGAAATCAAATAGGCCAAATCAAATGGGAAAGAAGAATATTAGAGCAACCCACATAAGTTAAAATGGTGTGGCCCAGTTCTTTAGTGATTTGTATAAGGAATCATGCTAAGAAAGGCCCCATATCAGAGGGGTTTTCCCTAGGGTGCTCTCACAACACCACAGAGAAAGCCTTGATATGATGTTTTCTAAAGAGGAAGTAAGTGCAACTATAGCTGAATGTAATGGAAACAAGGTTCCTAAGCCAGATGGTTTGAATCTCCTATTTTTTTAGAAGTTTTGGACTATGTTAGAGCACCAGGTTATGAATCTCCTATTTTTTTAGAAGTTTTGGACTATGTTAGAGAACCAGGTTATGCAGTTTATGGGTGAGTTTCATGCTAATGGAAAGTTGGAGAAAGTCATGAATGAGACATTCATTGCCTTGATACCCAAGAATCCAAATCCTCATGGTTTGAATGAGTTCAGGCCAATTAATTTGGTGGGTGCAGTTTATAAGATTTTGGCAAAGACTCTTGCTAACAATGTAAAGAAGGTTATACATGCAGTTGTGGAGGAAGTGCAGTCAGGCTTTATCAAAGGGAGGCAAATATTGGATGGGGTATTAATTGCAAATGAAATCATAGACATGTGAAATAGAAAAAAAAGAAGGTATCATCCTCAAACTCGTTTCCATAAGGCCTACGATTCAGTTAATTGGAGTTATATCCTATCGATGTTGCATAGCCTGGGCTTTGGAAACCTATGGATTAGATGGATAGAGGAATGCTTAACTACCCCCTCTCTATATGTCCTGGTGAATGGTGCTGTAACCAAGAGTTTTGGCATGGAGAAAGGGCATAGGCAAGGCGATCCTTTATCTCCTTCCCTTTTTAACCTTGCTGTTGAGGGCCTTAACTTATTGGTAACCAGAGCTACAAAGAGAAATCTGATCAAAGATATTGAGGTGGGGGCGATGGACTGAAAGTCTGTCATATGTAATTTGCCGATGATACTATTTTCTTCTATCACAACAATGCAGAAGTGGTAAGGAATTTAAAGAGGATTCTAATATGTTTTGAGTTGATATTCGGGTTAAAGGTCAATTACTAGAAGAGTGCTCTTTGTGGAGTTGGCATGTCAGGGGAGGACATTACATCTCTGGCACAATTACTGAACTGTAGTATATGTGATCTACCTATGTAGTATTTGGGTTTGCCATTGGGAGCTGACATGAGGAGGGTTTCCACCTGGAAGCCTGTGGTATGTAAATTCAAGAAAAGACTGGGTAAGTGGGGTAGAAAACAATTATCTATAGCTGGTAGGTTAGTGTTAATCAAAGCCTACCTAGCTAATATCTCATCCTATTTTTTTATCTCTGTGTAGGAAACTAGAGCAGGTCAAGTCTAAGTTAGACCAACTACAAAGGACTTTTTTGCTGGGTGAGGTGAAGGAGTAGAGAAAATTACACCTAGTGTTGTGGCCTATGGCCACAACTAATCTAGACCAGGGAGGACTGAGTATTAGAGACTTAAAACTTAAGAATCAAACTCTTTTAGCAAAGTGGTGGTGGAGGTACACTCAAGAGAAGAGTAGGTTGTGGAGAAGGATCATCCAATAGATGTATGGATCTAGAAACGGAGAGTGGTTACCTATTTTCAAAGACAGGAGGAGAATTGGTAGGCTTTGGCGAGATATTCTAGCAGTGGGCCAAGAACATTCGAGGCTGGGAGTTATTCTTAGCAACAAGTTCTATTTACAGGTCGGCAATGGAGAGAAAACTAGCTTTTGGCTTGATAAATGGCAAAGACTAAGCCCCTTAGCGGAATCACATCATAGATTTTACGTTTTAGCAATTGATCAACACATATCAGTGACAAGGTTCCTTAATTCATACCTAACCCAGAACCTTGAGGGTTGTTTTAGAAGAACTCTCTTTTCTTGGGAGGCTAACTGTTGGGGATCTCTTTTGGAGTTGTTGAGAGCTAGGCCTGTCGATGTTAGGAAGTAAGATGTTTTTGTGTGGAGAGGAGAAAAGAACTTAGTTTTTTTGGTACAATCCCTAGGTAAACTCATGGAGGAGGAAACCAAGAGTAGGTTTGCGAGGGTGAGAAGGATTTGGTGGCAAGTAGCTCCCCTAAGTTGTCTGCTTTTTACTTGGATAGCTGTGAAGAATAGAATAGCAACTAAAAACACCTTAACTAGGAGGAGAATCTTGAAGCCTTGCCACAACCTTTGCTACGCTTTCTATAACATAGAGCAGGAATCTATTAACCATCTTTTGGTGCATTGCTCAGTTGCATGGAGGGTGTGGTCACTTATTATGTTATCGTGGAATCAGCAGTGGGCGTCACCTGCGTCCTTGGAGGATCTCTTCTCTTTTTGGGTGAGCAAGAAGGGAAAAAAATATCTGAAAAAAGCTTTGGAAGACCTCTTTCATAGCTGTGATATGGTCCTTATTGGTTGCAAGAAATAGTTTAGTTTTTGACAACATGAAAATTGATCCCAAGGAAATAGCCTACTTGGCAAAGGTACATACGGGATTATGGTTGAGAGAGACTCTAAAAGGAAGCCATTGCAGGGTGGAAGATGTGATTTTTAACCTATCGGTAGTCCTTCACTAGCTGCAATGTTGAGTGCTGGATCTGGTCTGATAAAAATGCTCTAGCTTTCCGAGGGACTGCAGGTTTATGTTTTAGTTAGGGCGAAAGATAGATGCAGTTGGTGTCTTACCATCCTTGGCTTTGTTAGCATTTAGGTTGACCAATTCACTCTTGTGTAGTTCAGTCAAAATACTTTCTTATGCTCTTTTTGATTGCTCTTTTATAACTTTTATGTTTATGAAATCAATATAATAGTTTGCTTTTGCTATTCAAAAAAAAAACTTTGCTTTAAATGGGTTTTTCGTGTTATTGGCATGATCATGTTATTTTTTCATCTTTTTTTTTTTGTTGATGTTCTTGGTGTCTTTCTAGACACGTTAATTTTTCATTTGGCCCTTTTCAGAAGTTTGATTTTGTTTTTTTTGAATATATTTCATTTTTGTGAACCTTTATTATTTTGATTTTTTTCTTTACTTTTTGCAAATATCTTTAAGAAGGAATCTAATAAGTTAAAGAATTTTGATCAAAATCATAAACAATTTACTAAACATGAAAGAAATAGTTTTGATTGAAAATCAGCTTTTAAGTTTGTTGATGTTCACTATTGGAATGGGCCTCCTCAATACTTCCAGGACTTCAAGGGCCTGAAACACACAAACAACCGTTAGAAGGAGTGCCGGAGGGAATTCCGACACAACTTCTCCGACGGCCAAGTCAGGTCTCCAGTGGGGACACATGTCCATTACACCACGTGAAAGTTGTTACGCCGAATCTCTGAGGATCCTTGGGATACTTCACGCGCGACAATGAACACGTGCGCTTTTGAGCGACTTACCCAATTGATCAGTTATTACCTGATCAGCCTACATGTCGACTGCTGAGCCTAATATCCCACTAGTGGGGGTTACGACTGATCAGCAGATAGGCTGGCTGTGTCTCCCAATAAGCCCAACCCAGCGAACCAAGTCTTAATTGGTTCGAGTCACATATCTTCCCATCAGTGGAGGTCAATCTGGGGCATGTTGAATTTGGGTGGCAGGGGAGTCGCCATGATCACCAGGATAAATGGGGATCTCGTTTTGTGCATCAAATCATCTAAAGTAAAGGGGGTTTCCATACGAATGACCTGCATCATATCGTTGATCTGGGCCTTTACTTCGCACAACTGTGCATTCCAAGCAGTAAAGACATCGAAATTATCCCCCGCATCCTTGACCGCTTCTTGGCCCCGGTGCCCCGGAGGGGGATCCTCCAAGTTGATTTGACTCGCCTCATCTTCTGCTCCATCGTCCCCCATTGGTAGGTCACAAGCCATACCATTCCGGCCATCTCCCCTCGGCTCATCCTTTGGACCCCCCCCCCCCTCCCCTCCACTGGTGTGGCAATCTGAGAGGATTCGAAATCTCACCCTCTTCCCTCACCTATTGTAAGAGCTCTATGTTCTGCTAAACCAACTGGAAAATCCCCTCAGTAAGGTTCTGGAACTGATGCTGCATGGGATTGAGTTAGGGGAGGCATCGCGCCCCCCACGGCTGGGTTCTAGTCGTGGCCGACTCTGCTCCTTTGCTATGGATCTCGTTTGAACCATCAATAGATTGAACGCCTTAAAAGAAAGAAAACGCATAACTCGTCAGAGTTGAAGTTGTTCCCACAGACGGCACCAAATGTTGATGCTCACTATTGGAATGGGCCTCCTCAATACTTCAAGGACTTCAAGGGCCTGAATCACACAAACAACAGTTAGAAGGAGGGGATTTCGGCACAACCATTAGAAGGAGGGGATTCTGGCACAACTTCTCCGACGGCCAAGTCAAGTCTCCAGTGAAGTAAACCCTAAGGCAAAATGATAAACCGTTAGAAGATGATGATGGGAGAATCAGTGCATCTGCATTATCGGCCTGGGGCCCTCTTATATACCGGTGGGGACATGTGTCCACTGGACCACGTGAAGATTGTTACGCCGAATCTCTGAGGATCCTTGTGATACTTCACGCACGACGATAAACATGCGTGCTCTTGAGTGACCTACCCAACTGATCAGTTATTACCTGATTAGCCTACATGTTGGCTGCTTAGCCTAATAGAGGGGAGATGGCTGGGATGGTATGGCTCATGACCTACCACTGGGGGACGATGTAGCAGAGGATGTGGCGAGTCAAATCAACTTAGAGGACCCCCCTCCAGGGCGCCAGGGCCCAAAAGCGGTCAAGGATGCCAGGGATAATTCTGATGTCTCTACTACTTGGAATGCACAGTTGCACGAAGTAAAGGCCCAGATCAATGATATAATGTAGGCCATTCAGACCAAAATCCCCTCTACCTTGGATGATTTGATGCACAAAATGGGATCCCCATTCATCCTGGCAATCATGGCGACTCCCCTACCACCCAAATTCAAGATGCCTCAGATTGACCTCTTTGATGGCACGACGGACCCCTTGGATCACCTGGATACTTATAAATCCATGATGTATCTCCATGCTATTCTGGAGGAGGTTATGTGTAGGGCATTCCTAATCACGTTAAGGGGTCCAGCCCAAACTTGGTTCTCTAAGCTAAGGCCAAATTCTATCGAATTGTTCCCCCAGCTAAGCAAGATGTTTGTGAGTCACTTCATCGGCAGAAAACAGCACCAGAAGCCTGTCAACTCCCTACTAAAATAAACCAAATATCCGTCTTTAGTCAATCTAGAAATGAAAACTAAGTTCCTTCTAATGGCAGGTACATAAACACAATATCTCAATATTAAAACAAAATTTCTACCAAATCTGAGAGTGACATCTACTACTGCAACTGCTATTACCTTTGTATTATTGCTCATATGTAGGTAAATCTCCTTATTACTAAGTTGTCGCGTTTTTTGAAACTCCTACAATGAATTGCAGACATGATTAGTGGCTCCTGCATCTACACACTAGGTACCAGTAGATAACATCGCTAAACATGTTTTCATAACCAACGAACAAAAATTACCCTATTTATTCTGCCTTCTAAGAAATACTGGACATAAATTTTTTCAGTGTCGGGTCAAGTTGTAGTGAAAACATCTACCTTTCGACTTTTTCACACCAGTCTGTGGCCCAGTAATTACCCTAAAAATCGTGTCTCCCTATTTCTGAACCTTTTTCTTCTCCCTGCCTTTCGGCTCAGAGGAACACCCTTTTCATAAACAAAATTCAAGTTACATTTCCCGTCAACAAAATTCAGTCCCATTAGTTTATTTTCTTTGAATATTAAAGCGAGTGAGTTGAAAGTCATTTTAATCTTGAGAATCACATAATTAAAAAAAATAGTTAATTATGATGAGCAAAACTTTGAATTTATTTTAATTTGGTTTTCTCTACCATTTTAAAATTAATTCGCCAGCAGCCTGACAACCTGAGAATAGCATATCTCGATGGGAAGACGTCTACTATCCTTCGTAAGACCAGACAGGCCAATTCTTTTTAATTTTACTATCTAGGCAGCTGACCCTGCCAAGTAAAATTAAATAGCTAACATAGTTTCGGTTCAGTATATAATAGCAGTGACTCAGATAGAGAGGATACTATTATATACAGCTAAGTGTTAACCATCACCTAATATCAAATTAATCGCTTTACAATGAACCCTTTAGATGGAGAAGTGATCCACACTAACAATTATCCAGAATTATCCCTAAATGAGGTTTGTATTGGCGATATCGTAATTAATTTGTCCGTTGGGAAGAAAAGGCCTTACTCCCGACACGCAGAGTTTAATTGTATTACCTACAAACTGGTAATGGAGACCGTGAAATTTATCTGTGAATAAATTTTTTTCCCACCTAGATTTTTAAAATATTTTTTAGGGTTATAAAAATTTGTTAATTAAAATAAATTTATTGATTTTGAAAAATACACGATCTGAAAAAATTAAATATCTTTTCATGTACACGATTCTAAATATTCTGGTTTATCAACCCATCTTTTCGTGTTTAAATGCGTGACAAATAAAATTTAATAAATGCACAATTTTTTCTCTAATTTTTCAGCTAAGATAGTGATTAAAGGTATTTATTTATTTTATTTTTCATTCTATATTTTTTGAAAAATAATAATTTATTTCGATTTAAATATTTTTCTATTTAATTAATTCAAAATCTAAAATTAATTCCCATGTTATTCCAAGATATTCGATGTTTTAAAAAAAAATCATCTTAAACGTGATATTTTGTAAAAGATAAAATATCTAAAAAAAAATTATTTAATTTTAATTAATTAATTTAAAAAAATTTATTTTATTTTCCATTACAAAAATTTTAAGGGATAATTACACTTATATCCCCTGAAGTTTAACCTTGTTACAGGAACCTCCCCCGTGATCTCTGAAATTACACTAACCTCTCATGAGATTTAATTTTAACATCAATTACACCCCAACTGTTAAAATTTTCATTGAAATTTAATAAAAATTGCCCATCTCACTCCAAAACCACCCTTTTCACCCCAAAATCACCCTTCAAACCACCTTTTCCTACCAAAATCACCCTTCTAACCCCAAATTTCAACAGAAGAGTGGTTTTGGGAATGGTGATTTTGGGGTGGAAAGGGTGGTTTTGGGGTGGGAGGGGCAGTTTTCGTTAAATTTCAACGAAAGTTTTAACAGTTGAGGTGCAAATTGATGTTAAAATTAAATCTCATGGGAGATTAGTGTAATTTCAGAGATCACATGGGAGGTCCCTGTAATAAGCTTAAACAACAGAGGATGTTAGTGTAATTATCCCAAATTTTAATTAAAACTGAAATTTTGAATTAATTAACAAGATAAATAAAATAGATATACAATCATCCACGTATGATATATATATATATATATATATATATATATAAACATGATATGCATATATCCCGATTTTATTATCCAAGTAAAACATTGAAATGTTTCAGTCTCTCTTAGAGAGTCAGATGTTTCAATCCCTGTTCGCCTTTGATTCAGTGTCCTAATTGCGTCAGGCTTTCCTGATACTATCTGATATATACTGATATATCATATCAGTCTCGTATACATCAGAAAATCAACGTAAAGCAACCCTGAAAGAGAAACCGCTGGACCACCACCAACCACCGCCGGCGCCGCCTTGCCGCCGCCTCATACGGGCTCTGTCTTTGACAAGCTTTATATCGTTGGAAAGCTTTCGAAATATAAAATTTTTTGTCAAAAAAACTACTGAAAACCAAACAAAAGAACGGCCAAAAAAACTGTCCGAACCTCAAAAAACGTTGTTGTCCACAACAGCACTGCGCAGCCAACTTCCAGTACCTTTTTCGACCTTTTTCCGAACTCGATTTTCGATATACTTTATATCAAAAGAAAGATCTCAAAAATTACTATTTTTTTTATGAAAGAACAGCTCAAAAACAGCCCGAAAAACTGTCGAAAACACTGTCCAAAGCTGTTACCGCCGCACCCAGTGCTGCTGCCTTTAACCGTTAATTTTCCGAGGCCGTTTTGACCTCATCCAAACTCCGTTTTGACATATTTTATATTGTTGGAAAGCTCTTGAAAATTAAAATCTTTTTGTCAAAAAATTTACTCAAAAATAGCCCAAACAATTGTCGAACAATTGCCTGGAAGTTACTGCTGTAGCGCCGTCGCCGCCAGAAAAAATTGTAGCTATTTTTTTCTTTTTTAATGCATTGTTTGGCCCATTTTTTTTTGGTTTTTGACAGTATATTGAGGTATGTTGTACTGCTATTTTATGTATAAATTTTTTCCAAAAGATGGCCCAAAAAATCATAAAAACTGCCGCTGAACTGCTGCCAGAATTGGGTTATTTTGGTGATTTTTTCTTGCTATTTTTGACTTTTTATGCTATTTTTTATACATAAATACTGTAAAAAAACTTACCAGAAAAAATCGTTTAAAACCATTAAAAACTTACCGCGATATGTAGCCCATCAAAATTCGAACCACCGCCGGTACCGCCTTCGTTCTTCGTGTTCTTGGACATATTCAACCTGTTCTTAAATAATCTAAATAGATATTTAAAAACATAAAGCTATCTATTACATTGATCATATTTTCTGAAGGCTCACATTCATTCTATCACAGTCAACTCCTGTGATTAAAAAAATAATCATCATTCATATCATTCAATCAAACATAAAAAAATAAATGACGATCATAAAACCAAAATTAAAACGCCTACAAAACAAAGTTAGCAATAGTTCTAAAATTATCCGGCCCCGATAAATGAAAATAAAAAATAAAACGGCTCTAATACTAATTATTGGAGGTAAGACTGCCAAGATCTTTGTTTTTACAAATGATTAACGGAAAAAAATTAACTGGATGAGCAATCGCCAAAACGGGTTCTAGATAAAACTTTTGATGACGATCGATCAAAATTAAACCCGTGCATCCAAAATTAATTTAGAAGTATACCTTTTTACCGGTTGAATATTCAACTATGATTTGAATTCGAGTTGAAGCTTCTGTCAGATCTTCTACTGTATTTCCTTATGCGATTCTCGGATATAGTATGGGTTATAATCCTCCGAGAACTCGTACCGACAGAATTAAGACAGTTTTAGTGTTAGAAGACAAGTTATGAAACTGGTTCAGCCTACCCGCATATATATAGGGCTACAACAGGGACCTATGGAGTAATTATGAGTAAAACTTTCAGTGGAACACAGACACGTATCAGCGGTTTATGCAATTAAGCAAACGTTATAGCGGTATCTACAATTATGGAAAATCAGCAGCTATTTATGTAATTTTCATAAAATATTGAATTACAGTTCACACCACTAAAGAACAATAATTGCACTCTTCCCATAATCTCAAGACCATATAGTATTAAGCTCCTGTTATTAAATGCTTACCATTTCTCTCCACGTTAAGATTTTCGATACCTGCGAGTTAAATTTAATTATTAACAATTTAATTTAATCGGCATCTTGATATTCCTTAATCCATTCCGCTTAACTTATTTGACCGCCGAATAATTAAATCCACCTGCAAGGTTTGACCCAGTAAAAACTTATAATCTTCTTTAAGGGGGTATTGTTTATCCCAATTTTTCAAGACGTGAATTTCGTCAATAATTAATATTCACCATATAAATAATATTGCTATCTAACTCACCAAAAATATAAACCCATATAAGATCGCACCCTCTACTGAATCAAAATGACGAATATTAAATATGCGCAAATCAATAATTAGTTCAGGATTAAGAGCATAAGCACTATTTATAATAACCTTGGAATGTAAATTAATTTATATAGACAGTATAAAATTAATTATCCCAATCTGGTCCGTTCAATACACAGAAAGTGTACTAGCACAAAGAGTCGGAACAATAAACGATGCTATTAATAGTTCTCCGTAACCAAGATAGGACTACTAAAACTCTGTGTTACAGTCATACTGATGGTATGCCTATTTTCATCTAAACGGTGAACATAAAACTTATATTCTGCAAGAATCTAAAATCTAATCTTATGTGTGCAAACCATACTCTACACACCAGATTAAATACTATACAGAATATCAGACATTCATGCATAATATTAAAGAAATGATATATATACATTGCTTATAAAGATTATCATAAAATAAAATTTTTTATTAAAATAAAATTAAATACTAAAAATATGATTTTTAGCATACCAACTCTAACAATGGCTAGGTGAAAGTTACTAACAGAACTCTGCTAAAAATGTTGAAATTAAAATTGGAAAAATCTAAGGGGTTGTGGCTCGAGGAGCTTCCCAATGTGTTATGGGTTTACAGAACCACCATTCGTACGTCAACAAGGTTCACCCCCTTATGCTTTAGTGTTCGAACACAAGGCTGTGATCCCCTTGGAGATAGGTCTGACCAACGCCAAAGTGGAACATTTCAATCCAGAATGCAACAATCAAGAGCTCGAGGTAAATCTAGACCTCGTAGAGGAAATCAGGGAGTAGGCCGCAGTTAGAACATCGGTCTACCAAGAGAAAATGTGTAAGTACTACAACTCCAGGGTCAAGGGGAGGGACCTCAAGCCAGGGGACTTGGTGCTCATAAAGGTGGTCCTAGCCACAAAGAACCCCTCTGAAGGCAAATTAGGGGCCAACTGGGAAGGGCCCTATGTGGTTAAACTCTCATGCGGTAAAGTGGCATATCGACTTCAAACTGCAGGGAAAAGATTTAATCTACCCTTGGAATGCAGAACATCTGAAGAGGTACTACCCATAAGTATCACAACATTTTTGAGTTACCCTTTTATTTGTAAGTCTAAAGTATACGAAGGGACAATTAATAAGAGCTGTGAATGAAATTCATTTTGCGACAAATACATTCGTATCGAACTCTCGTTGCAGGTTGAAGATTCATGGTAGGCACAAATACGAAGGAAAATGACGAGATAATCAGCCTCTAATATGAAGAGCTTGGACCCAAGGGTCAAAGGGCAAGGCAGATCACGAGATGATCAGCCTCCAATATGAAGAGCTTAAACATAAGGGTCAGAGGGCAAGGCGGACCACGAGATGATCAACCTCCAATATAAAGAGCCTGGACCTAGCGCTCAAAAGGCAAGGCAGATCACGAGATGATCAGCCTCTAATATGAAGAGCCTAGACTTAAAGGTCAGAGGGCAAGGCAGATTACCAGATGATCAACCTCCAATATGAATAGCTTGGACCTAAGGGTCAGAGGGCATGGTGGATCCCGAGATGATCAGCCTCCAATATAAAGAGCTTGGACCTAGGGGTCAAAGGGCAAGGCAGATCACGAGAAGATTAACCTCTAATATGAAGAGCCTTGACCTAAGGGTCAGAGGGCAAGGTGGATCACGAGATGATCAGCTTCCAATATGAAGAGCCTGGACTTAAGGGTCAGAGGGCAAGGTGGATCACGAGATGATCAGCTTCCAATATGAAGAGCCTGGACTTAAGGGGGCCAAGTCTTAAACCTTTACTACTAAAAGTCTATACTACAAGAGTCGGGGCCCGTAGGTCTGACGTGTTGGAGGCAATACTGTCAAGATCTTTATTTTTGAAAAAAGATTATCGGTAAAAACTTAACTGGACGGGAAAACGCCGAAACGGGCTCCAGATTAAAATTTTGACGTTGAACGATCAAAAGTAAACCCGTGCATCCAAAGTTAATTTAGAAAAATACATTTGGTCGATCTATTCTTCAACTACGACTTGATTCCGAGTTGAAACTCCTTTCAGATCTTCTATCATATTCCTGTTTGCGATCCTCGAATATAGTGTAGATTACGATTCTCCAAGAACTCATACCGGCAGAATCTCGATATATTTTTAAGTCTTGAAAGATAAAAACAATATATCAATAATGATAAAAAAAAATTACCTTAAACTAGTTCAGCCTACCCGCATGTATATAGGGCTACAGTAGGAACCTGTGAAATAATTATGAGTTAGACTTCTAGTGGAACACAGACACCTATTATAGGTTTTTGCTATTATGGAAAGACATGCAGCAGTTTCTGTAATTTTCATAAAATACTGAATTACAATTCGCACTACTAAAGAACTATAATTGCACTCTCACCCATAATCTCAAGACATTCTTGCATTGAACTCCTGTTATTAAATGCTTACCATTTCTCCCCACGATAAGATTCCCGATACCTGCCAATTAAATTTAATTACTGACAATTTAATTTAATCGGCATCTTCATATTCCTTAAGCC
>JAOTRH010479547.1:0-7500 GCA_034768845.1 Heliamphora exappendiculata
AAGTTAGACCATATATATATATAGAGAGAGAGGCTACAATATGAGGAAACATTCACAAGGTAGACCATATATATATATATATAGAGAGAGAGAGAGAGAGGGAGAGAGAGAGGTTGCAATATGAGAAAACACGTACAAAATGAGAAAACACCTACAAAGTAGATCAAGCACTTAACGATATTTAATTAATTTAATTTTTGATATGAATAATTTACGTATTGAAAGTACTATAACATAAATAATTATAATCATCAAAGCGAGTCTAAAGTGGACTCTACTTGATCCGATTGAACCGATTCAGACCTCAAAAGGACTTTAGAGAATTCAATCCTAAAAAATAAATAATTTCAAGGCCTACGATATCAAATTTAAAGCCTGAAAACTTCTTTCGTTTTCTCTCTTTTTTCTCACTCTTAGCATCGAGAGAAGAAATTTACTAATAAATACCCAACTTCAACAATAATTAAAACAGTCAAAAAAATAGATTGACTATCATCAAACCTGCCTGAGACCCAGTTCTTTAAAACTAACTTTTGAAATAGAATTTTAAAACTCCAAACTAAAGTCCGTCGCTCAACCATGCCCACTTGGTATAAGATTCAACATAAGCCCTCGTTTGTCAATTGATTTTTTGTCTTTTTGCTAAAAAACTTAAAAAACTAAAAACTCTTGTTTTCTAATTCGAAGGCTTTTAGCCTTTTTTTGCCTTTAATATAATTTTTTTTATATTTTTTAAAAATATTATAACTTTTATTATATACATCTATTTTTTATAGAAATTATATTTTTAAAATCTACTCGTCAAAACCTATCAAACAATATCGATATTGAATATAAAATTATCTAAAAATAAATTTTTAAAAATTATAATAATTTTAAGCAAAATTTTTTGTCTTTTAACTTAAAATCACTTTTAAACTTTTAGCTTAAAAGCTACATATATACCAACTAAATAAACTTATTGATTTTTTAACTTAAAATGACTTAAAACCAAAAATCCGCTTAAAGTCGATTGCCAGACGAACTCAATCAGAATATTTTTATTATAAAACATCAATATATATACTTTTTGTCATATGCTTGTATCAGGGAAGACCAAAATGTTCACTATAAGTGCCTCAAAGAACAGAGTAACAGAAGGACAATAGCATTATTTAGCATAGGTGAAATTCCTCTAGAAATTCATTCTACCATCCAGGCCCAATACATTCACTTCGAGTAGTTTGTTTTTCTTTTTTTCTTTTGTATCTCTTAAGATGTTTGAGTCAGTTTACATGTATTTTGATTACTTCTTATAAAATCAATTCCACCGTCTGTTAATGGGGAACCAAATTAAAATCGAAACAAAATCTCATATAAACTAGTCCTAAAGAGTTAATAGCACCTAAAAAATTTTAAACTTATAATCTATGAAAAAGCAAACTCTTAAGTAGTCGTGACCACTAGACCAATCCTTTAAGTTTCCTTCGAGTAATTTGTTGGTTTGTAGAGAATAATATACTTAATGGTAAATATAATATCTTTGCATGAAGAGAGAAATATCAGTCCATACACAGTTAATGCTAAAATTGAATAGAATGATACAACACAAAAACAAAACAAAAAGTAAATAAATAAAATAATAAGATGCAAACCATAGTTTCCATCAAACTTTCTCAGATGCCATAAGAGGGAAAGGTAAAATCAAATTACACTATACTAAAACTGTAAAAGCAAATACTTTTGGCAGGGCATGGAGGGCAAAATACTAAATTGGGGAGGGTGTTGTGCAACAATGCACTATATAGTTTAATTTTTAAATATATTTTTGTTATCGGATTCGTTCATTGAGCTCATTTAGTTTTCCATTCCTTTAAAACTTGAAGTTGAACCGATATTCGTATCTACGTAATTGGTTGACATTTCTATCCAAAAATAAATAATTTTGAAAAAAATAGTTAAACAAATGTTATCTGATTATAAAGCTATATATATTGGATTAACTTCAATTTTTTTGTGTACATAACAAGCTGAACGAGTTTTACATAATGAACGACATCATACTATGTAAGCTTTATGATTTGATTATCGAATTAAGGTCTTGAAAAACCTTAGCATGTTATATTTCTAGAAAGATCTTAATTTTCAAAGATGGGTAATCTATAGTGGATTGTGTGCATGGTATCAAGCGCCTCATACTTGCTATTACCAACTAATGAAACTTGCATAGAATTTCATGATTCAATAATGTTTCATCTAATTTATGTGACAAATATGAAGTCATCACTAAAAATATGTATTTTGCAACAAGAACATGAGTTGTCACTAACAAACTTAAGTCATGATTTTTTGTGATAATTTTTTATTTTTTATATAAATTTTTCACCTTCGCTAAAAAAAAGATTTGGCACCAATAAAATTTAGTGACAACAATTTAGCAACAACGAAAAAGTGGTTACTAAAAAGTGATTATTAGTGACGACAGTATTGACTTGTCACTAAATCTTATTATACTAATCTTTTGTGACAATGCAAATTATTGCCACAAAATGTGTCTGTTATATTTTTATGATAATTTTTTATTTGTCACATAAATTTTATCGCTAAATGTTTGACAAATAAATACATTTGGCTCCAAAAAGGTTTTAGTGACAACAATCTTAGTGACCACAAAAAATTGTGACTAAAAGTAGTTATTAGTGACGATATTTGAATTATTGCTAAATCTCATTAGACTAACCTTTTGTGACGATTCAAATTGTTGTCACAAAAAGAATAGTTGCATTTAATGACCATATTAAATTTTATAGTTAAATTTTATTCACTTTAGTACTTTAGACTACCACAATGAAAGTAATTATATTTTACATAAAAATAGTCACCACAACTTTAACTAATTGTTTATGTTAAATAATTTATTTAATTAAAAAATATTTATAATTTAGCAAATGGATTGATAAAAAAATGAACATTTTAGAATGAATTTTGGAAATAATTTTTTTAAAAATTATTAATCTTATTTTTTTTTTTAAAAATTAGTTTTTGATTTTTTTATATATATTCAAAAAATAATAGCTATTTTTAATTTGACGTACTTAATTGGCCAATATCACATCATTCATCTTGAGAATTTGATAGTTGTTAAATAAATAATTTAGAATAAACTTAGTCAAAAGATTTATTCCAAAAAATAAATAGAACAAGCTTAAACTTTATTTTAAAGAAATCGCCCTTTATTTAGTATATAAGGGCCGGTTTTAGACTAAGGGATTATCATGAATAAATCGAGGAAAGTTAGATTTTCATATTAGGATTATGATAGGGTTAAGAATCTTAGAAAATTTAAATCTTAAAATGGGATCTCGGAACCAAAAATCCTAATATGGAGAGCTAAATTTTTAGCTCGAAGAATTATTAAAATAACTCTAAATCAATACAACCGAAATCCTAAATTCTCTAAGATGAGAAAAATTACAGTTTAGTCTAAAACAAAGAAGAAATAGCTTAACAGACCAAAATTTGATACATGCACAATTTTAATCTCACTTTCAATTAAAACAAGCAAAATGAAAAAATAATAATAAAAAGTCAAAAATACCTCTAGGCCGGCCATGCCTCAGGGATGTGCCAAGTGTTGATCTATTTCTTGTAATTTTAGTATAATACAAAGATGCTATATATATAGCATACAAATGTAAAAATAATGGTACTACAAAATTTAAATTAAATAAATTAGAACCTAGTATACTAAATCTCAATTAAAAGTCTATTTAACATATCTTTATAAAAAGGCTTAAGTTGACTTATGTCTCACCACATAAATAGTTAAATAATATTATAATAAATAAAAATTATAAAAATTGCGAATTAATCATAAATTATTAATTTAATACTATTCCATAGAAAAAGTAATTAAAGTTATACATAAAGTCAAATTTTAAGTATTTTTTCTTAACAAAGTAATATAATTATACCATCATGAACCATTATACTGCAATAAATTATGACAAAACCACCCAAGGGCCCATGGTATAGCCATGGCTGGCACACCACCATGCCTATCTCACACTCAAGCCCTTGAATGGTCCCATCATCTCCATTGCACGCAAATGCATTGGACCAAAATGCTTACACTATGACATTAACATCATGACCACCCCGCTACAAAATCCTCTATAAAATCAGCCTATACAACCCTTATGACCGGCCACCCTAGTTCTTGAGGAGCAAAAATTGACTAAGTGTGAAGAAGAAGAGAAGAAAATCGAAGAAGAGAAGAAGAATGAGAAGGAAGGTTTGGACAATAAAGCTAAGTCTATTTTTCTTCATATCTAGAAATCAAATCTTCAAGGTAAGAACACTCTTAAAACCATGTTTCCTTACTCATGTCACAATCCTCTCCCACCATTTATAAGAAGTTAAATCAAGAACAAAAATAAAAACAAGTTAAAAATGAGCTAGGATGAATCATGGGGTTGTTTTGTGCTTATTCATGATTTGGATTAAATTATTGATTACACAATCTATGTTATTTTTGCTTGATAAGCTTGTTGAAACTTGTATATTATATGTTTAGCATGATCCATGCCAAATAGTGTGAAATCCATACCATGCATGAGGCGTTGAGACCATATTATTGAACTTCAGGTTCAGTTCTAGATTTTTAGGTTTTTTCACCTAACTTTGAATAATTTTAATGAATTGTAGAAAAATCTTCTAGTTTAAGCTTTATTCCAAAGCTAGATTTTTGTGTCAACTTTTACAGAAAATTAAATTTGGTATGATTTAGACGAGTACATTTTGAGTTATTAAATCTTTTCCAAAACGTGACACTTTTTGATCAACTCTTATTGTAGAGATCAAAATCATAATTTAGAAGTTCGTTCACAAAGTGATTTCTTGATAAAAAAAAGGTTGTAGTTAACACACTTTTTTATTTATCCACTAAATATGAGGCATTTTGATCATTGTTTGATATGCCAAACACATTTTTAAAGTTGCTAGACAGATTCTGTCTGGATAGATTTTGTTATATTTTCTTGTGAGGGTTATTTTACCTATTTTTATTAGTTATTCAAAATTGTGTTATTCATAAAAAAGTTAGAAGACCTTTTAATTTAGGTTCTCTTCAAAATTCTTGATTTATGGAATTGAATTGGTCCCCTAAACTAATTTTATACCCACTATTTTCAAATTTGGAAATCACCCATTTGGATCTAAAAAGTTCTATTTTGACCTATTTTCTTAGGAAGGCCAAAATTCTAATTTTTTCTTAAGTATTGAACTAGGTGTCCTTCGTAAAAGTTTTAATGGACACCAAAATCTAACACATCCAACATTTTAAAATTTTAGAGTTCATTTGGTATTCCAAACAAAGTTTTCCTTAACTGAGTTAGAATCTGGACACTTCAGATTTTTGTTCAGTGCAGTTTTAACCTCTTACCTTATGAGGCTTAAATCTATCAAATAACACAATTGTGGAATAATTTTTTGAAAATTTCATTCACCATAATTGTATAATATATATAATACAAATATTAACAAGGAAAGAATAAAAAATTATAATAAAATATCATACAATTATAGAATAAAATAAGATTATAGAAAAATATCATACAATTATAAAATAAAATAAAATAATATAATTAAGGATATTGCCCAAATCAAATATTGAGAAAGTTTTAATGGACACCAAAATCTAACACATATCCAACATTTAAAAATTTTAGAGTTCATTTGGTACCCCAAATATAGTTTTCCTTAACTGAGTTAGAATTTAGACACTTCAAATTTTTGTTCAGTGCAGTTTTAACCTCTTGCCTTGTGGGGCTTAAATCTATCAAATAACATAATTGTGAAATAATTTTTTGATAATTTCATTCATCGTAATTATACAATATATATAGTACAAATATTAATAAGGAAAGAATAAAAAATTATAAGAAAACATCCTACAATTATAGAATAAAATAAGATTATAGGAAAATATTCTACAATTATAGAATAAAATAAGATTATAGGAAAATATCGTACAATTATAGAATAAAATAAAATTATATAATTAAAGATATTGACCAAATCAAATATTGAGAAAGTTTTAATGGACACTAAAATCTAACACATATCCAATATTTAAAAATTTTAGAGTTCATTTGGTACCCCAAATATAGTTTTCCTTAACTAAGTTAGAATCTGGACACTTCAGTTTTTTGTTTAGTGTAGTTTTAACCTCTTGCCTTGTGGGGCTTAAATCTATCAAATAACACAATTGTTGAATAATTTTTTAATAATTTTATTCATCGTAATTGTACAATATATATAGTAAAATATTAATAAGAAAAGAATAAAAAATTATAAGAAAATATCCTACAATTATAGAATAAAATAAGATTACAGGAAAATATCCTACAATTATAGAATAAAATAAAATTACATAATTAAGAATATTGACCAAATCAAATATTGACTAAATTATATCCATAATTTTAGCAGTTCTTAATTTTAGCATTTTTCCTCAAGTTGGAGCATGTATATCGCACTTGCCTAACTTATCTAAAGAGTGACAAAAAATACTGCTGGCGATAGCTTTGGTAAGGACATTGGCTAGTTGGTATTCAGACTTCACAAACGAAAAAACAATGATTCCGGCTTCAAGTTTTTTCTTAATAAAGTGTCTATCAATTTTCACATGCTTTGTCCGATCATGTTGGACTGGATTATGAGCAATCTCTATAGCAAAAGTGCTGTCACAATACAGCTTCATTGCCTCCTGAGATCAAACACCCAAATCCTTAAGCAAGTTCCTCAACCATAGCAACTCACATACTCCAAAAGCCATGCCCCTATACTCAGCTTCTGTACTTGACCTTGCTACCACCGGTTGTTTTTTACTACTCAAAGTCACAAGGTTGCTCCCCACAAAAGTAAAGTATCTTGATGTAGATTTTCTATCGTCAGCTGAATCAGCCCAATCTGCATCAGTGTAACCTTCTACCTTCAAGTGATTATTCTTAGTGAACAACAACCATTTACCCGGAGCAGACTTTAAATATCTCAGTATGCGTTCCATAGCATCCATGTGAGGTTTACGAGGACTGGCTCACTACGCATACTAAATAAACAATATTTGGCCTAGTATGGGATAAATAAATTAATTTTTTCACAAGTCTCTGGTACTGTGCTTTATCAGTAGAAGTTGCATACAAACAATTAAACAACTTGTGATTCTGTTCAATAGGAGTATTTGTAGGCTTACATCCAAGCATACCTGTTTTAATTAACAAATCAAGAATGTATTTTCATTGAGATAAGAAAATACCATTCTTTGAGCGGACTACCTCAATTCCAAGAAAATATTTCAAATCTCCAAGTTATTTCATATCAAACTCTAAGGCCAAGTGTCATTTTAAGCTCTTAATTTCTTTTTGATCATCTACTGTCACCACCATGTCATCAACATATATAATCAAAGCAGTAACCTTACCCATTCGATGCTTTAAATACAAAGTATGGTATGAGTTG
>JAOTRH010479547.1:12500-25616 GCA_034768845.1 Heliamphora exappendiculata
TGATATTATTTATAATTAATTAATTAATATTAAAGTATTCACTAAATTGATTTTATAATTTTTTATTAATATATTTTATTATATAAAAATAAATAAAATAAACTTGACAAAAGTAACGAGTTGTTGATGAGTTGGTAATATAGCATTTTGATTTCTCTTAACATCGTTCACTTATCTGTTTAACATAATCAAGTAGTAGTCTTAGTATGAGATGGAGGTTTATATAGACCCAAAGTTTCTTCACGATTTATTCTTCATCATAAAATTTTTTGGCATTATATTACTTTATTTCTTAAAATAGAAATTTATTTAATTTGATTATTAGTGAAAAAAATTATTGTCAGTAAAAAATTAACATTTTTTGACGCCCATTTGTTGCCACTAAAAATTATATTTTAAAACTTTGAAATATTATCTTTAGTGACGATTAGTTTCTATAGTGAGAAATTTATGTACATTAAAGCTCCGTTTGTTTTGATGAAAAAATATTTTCTAACCTTAGCATCGCATCACTGTTAGCACCATCAGCACTTCTATTCTACCACTAGCACCACCAGTGTAGGATTCAGAGGGTCAAGAGTCTACGATCCTGAGGTCCCCAAGTTCTGGAGGTCCAAGGTCCCAAGGTCTTGGGGTCCAAGGACTCGGGATCCCGAGGTCCCGTGGATCATGAGGTCTAGGGGTTCGGGGGTGTAGGGTCCTACGGTCCCATCGTTTCGAGTTCTAGCGATCTAGGGGACCAAAGGTCTAGATCTTGGGGTCCTAGGGTTTTGAGGATCTAAGGGTCCAGGGGTTCAGGGGTTTGGTGTCCCAAGGTCTTCGGTGCCAAGGTCCTAGAGTCTAGGGTCTCGGGGTCTCGAGGGCTTAGGCTCCAAGGGATCCAAAGGTTCGGGTATCTAGGGTTCCAAGTTCCTGGGGTCCTAGGGTTCCCAGGGTCTGGGGATCGGAGTCCTTGGGGACTAGGGTCCTGAGCATTCGGGGGTTCGGGGTCCCATAGTCTCGGGGTTCAGGGCTTTGGAGGTGGAGGCCATTATAATCTCCACTGCCATTGCATCAATTCTAATATTACCACATCCACCGGACACCATCATTTTCAAATTCGCAACCAAATACATAAAAAAAAAAAAAAATTCGTCGAAACAAATAGTGCCGTAGTTACTACCTAAATTGTCACAAAGAGTAATTATTTAGTGACAATACCTTTGTGATCACTAATATTATATGTTTTTGTGACAAGATTAATAAGTTGTAAACTATATACTTTTAGGTACAAATTTTTAATGACAATTCTGTAACGACTCTTTTATAGAGATGTAAATGTCACGCCCCAAACTCCAGATTATGCGAAAAGCCCCCGAATAACCACCAAAACTGCCTAAGCACAAACGGATGAAAAACTATAAAGCCAAAACGAGACTAAATCCTTTGTAAAAAGTACCACCAAGGGTTAATTTAATTTAAAAGAGTAGCCCAAAAGACTATGGTCGCAGTCCCAAGAACCAACCCTTCAAAACAAAATACATATTTTGCATAAGAAAGTTTTTTTTTTAAAAGAAGCATAGGCCGTTCCAAAATCATCCTCGAAGCACAAGAGTTTGAATGAAGCATAAATCATTTGAAAATCCCATTTGTAAAACGTTGAACCAACCAATGAAAATCGTAAAAAGAAACAGCTATCTCCGATCATCTCAAGGTCAACCTACAGGACCACGTTTACCGAAAATTTTTTTTAACAAATTCTACAATGTGAGCTGAAGCTCAATAGAAACAGATTATAATACAGTAAAGCAGGATATACAATCACATAGCATAAAGTTGACTCAACCACATGAGCCTCAAACGGTTTTATTTCATAAAACTCCAAGTTTTCCATCAGACTCCCATAAGCCTTCAAAATAGTTTTTCATCCTCAAAATCAAGCATTTTAACAATGCAAACAACGTTTCACAATTAAAAAAAAACAGTAACCAAAACGTTATTTTTTCACTCGAATACACAGCCGAGAAAACACGCACAAACGCACACACACTCGCGTGATTCAACCAACTTATGGTTTAAAACATAGGAACCGATGCCGGACGAGCATATAGACCCAAGTAAATTACAATCAACCTGGCCACACAGGCCCTATGAAGTAACAGAATATTCTATACCCCGACACGATTAACTTCCTTTCCTGATTCACTAGCCGACGGGCAGAGAAACTCAATCTGCACAGTTTTTTGACCTTTCATCGTGGAGCAACTCATGCCCAGACTTACTCAATCTTTAGATCCCAAAATCAATCCTTTTTGACATAACACGTCACAAAACACACGCACGAGTCCAAACCCAAAAGATTCCTCTCGCCAAACTCAGAACTCGACTACGAAAACACTTAAACGGTTATATATTAATCATGTATAAAGAGATCCAATAGCCATTCGCCACATCATCCATCAATCATGGAGATTAATCAAAAATATTTTCAAAAATGTTTCCACCATTTTCTATCAAAACGTTTCAAATCTAAGATTCAATCCCAAGGGTTAACTCCAAATTTTCAAAACACGATTTTTAAGATTTTCATAAAATTCTCCATTTTTAAAATCACCTTTTTGAAAATCATGGACACTCACACATCCAATATCATGTAATAAACCAAGAAAAGTGCAAAACATACTTTTTATCCGAACAAACATAATTTAAACATAAAGTACAACATTTAAAGCATTTTCAACTGATAGAAAAGTATATAACCACACGCAGAACCCTTTAAAGACAACATAGTCTAGGATCCTACCTCGTTGAGCTAAAAACTCAACGCCTCAAAAAACGAACCTTGATAAAACGGGATTCTACTCGAATATATACGAAGCTCCCGGCACAGATACCAAGGATCCATTGTTAAATCGCTAAAAATCGAGCCCCAGGACTATCAAAATCTAGAGAGAAGGCAGAAGTTTTATGTCGAAGAAAACCATATCTAAAAATCATATCTCAAAATATCTCCCAATGTTAGAAATTTATAGGCCACGCCAAAAAATATCTCAGGTCAATCGACTGAATCCACAAAGTTAGTCAACTGAACCATCACCGACTCAATTTAGTCGACTAGATTGCCATCCTCAGTCGACTGGATTGCTATTGGAATCCATGAAAATTTTTCAGTATCTACGTCAGTCGACTAAGCCTCTAACTTCAGTCGACTGAACTCTCTTGCCAACTGAAAATAAGCTCCATAAATCTATATACAAGCCCAAATATGCATCTAAAGCATCACTGAGGTCCAGAGTTAACACCAACTCCATCAACACTTAAATCACTTTGAAAATGAAACTAGTCAGGGTTTCACAGCAAAGATAACTGAATTAACCAAACTGATCGATCGAACCAGTCAAAAAGAACGAGTTTCAGTTGGTTTGTTTGTTTGTAGCGATCTGTGCAGTTTGATAAATGAGAGTATTTTTTCAATTGGTTCGGTGAGCGGTTTTGCTCACATCGGTGAAGATGGAACCAACCGATATCAATGAATTAAACTTTTTGTTGAGATCACAGTTGTCCATGCATATGAACTACTTTAAATCACACCTGTTCATGCTAGGTAAATGAATCTGAATATTACACTACACGCCTTGTCGCCTTCCTTAACTTAATCGCTTTGTAGCTCTCTCTCTTTCTTTATGACGTACGTAGGGGATTCGAACTGATCAATGATTCTCTCTACTAGACACTAGGCATTGATTCTTCCACCGGAGTCATCGGACCACCAGATAACTTCTATTGGACCACCATCGACGTCTGCCGCCGCCTCTTGTGTTTAGCTCTAATGATCGACGTCTCTAGCTTGTCGTCTTGCTCAATAACACAGTGATCTTTCATTTTCTTCTGCGTTTCTTCATTTCTTTTTTCATATTCTTGCTAGTTGCTAGATTGCTATTTGCTGCAATTTATATACTTTGTTTGGGACCTTATGTTTGGAAGTTGTATTTATGGTTATAGATTGTACACCGATTTTGATATAATCACTTAGTTCTTTTATGTGGAATTGAACTTCAGAAAATGGGTATTATCTTTCCATGCGATGTGCTGATTATCTTCTCATCCAATTCATTCATCCAAAACCAAAGTTAACACACCGAACCGACCACACCGACTTAAATATGTTTTGGTCGGTGCATTAGCATAGACCTGTCAAAATTGGTCCATGAAGAAATGAAACCGAAGTATACAGTTCGGTGTTTCATTTGCCTTCCAAGCCAATCACACCGAATCGCTTACTTCCTTACTCCTTTATTGTTACTAAACGTTTTTAGTGACCAAGAATAAACATTTTGTGACAATTTTAAATTATCACTAATGATCAATTTTCTTGTAGTATTGTTTTTCTAGAATATTAGGTGTATTTTTTATTATTATTTTACTTTTCTTTTTAGTAGTCCAAGTGTTATTATAAACTAGGATCTAAGCTTTTGAGCTATTCATTTTTTTGTTGATTAATAAATATTTTATAGGATTTTTTTATTCTTGTTTGATATTAGATAAATTATCACTAATTCAAGCAAGATTGTAGATTTTTGTGATAGTGCTCTTCTAGTCAATATAGTCTTAATTCCATTCTTGACCATAAAGGTAGCTGAATCGGGTTTACACTTCCCTGCATCACCCTGTAGCAAACTATATTGAAATATAATCTAAACATGAAACCGTGCAAACTTTCGGCAATAAGAAAAAGAATTTTAAGGTTGAATGGCTAAATTTATGGATGGGATTAATAGTGTAATTAGTGATAACTAAAAAAACCATGACTAAAAAATAGTTACTAGTGATAATATCTTTGACTTATTATTAAATTTCATTACATCAACTTTTTGTGACAATGTATTTTTTATTACATCAACTTTCCATGTGTTTGGTTAAAATTGTGATTGTGATAGTATTAGCTAGTATAGGTCATGGTACTGGTGGAAATGGGGAGGTGGGAGGTAGGGCTGGTGGTGGTGGTAGTTGTTGAGGTGATGACTATGGTGGAGAGAGGTGGTGGTAGTGATAGTGGTAATAGGAATTGGCAATGGTGATGTCGGTGGTAGGAGGTAATTGCGGTGGCCAAGACACTTCTGGTGGTGGTGGAAAGTGTTTAAATTGGTACTATCTTATATATTATGAATGTGATTAATAGTGTAATTAGTAAAACTTATAATTTGTGCGAGTGAAATAGTCAAATCCTCTCAATCTAGCTACCCTTATGGCATTAGGATAGTCTCTGATCATATGCAAGATAAAATCCATTAAAGAGTTTCGATCTTCGTTCTTAAATCACAAACCAAACATGAGACTAATCCTATATGGTGCATTCCCACCTTCTTGAATTGCCAACAAAACATGACTTTAAGGGCAACAACACAAAATCAATTCAATGATAACCTCAAAAATCTAAGGCGATGCTTGATGTGGCAAATATAATTATATAGGATAAGATGAATAGGCAATACTTAGATCCCATAATTTTTTTTAATTCCATGAGGTAGGGAATGAAATTATATACCCGTGTATTATATATATTATGTTTGATTAAAGTCGGATAAAATATGAGATAAGTATTAAAAAAATTATATTTTTCCATTGGATGAAAAGAAAAATAATTCGGAGGAGGAACAAATAGTCATAGGAGAAGGAGTAAGATAAATAATACCATGAATATCGGACTATTAATCTCCTATGTTGAAAATTAATAGTCCAATATGGCAAAGCAAACATCATATTAGCAAGTCAAAAGACAAATTCTAAATATGTGCGTCACACATGTTTTTTTAGTCTAGTTCAACTCTTTTAATCCATCAAAACAAGCATGTCCTAAGAGTGCTCGTGTTTTTTTAAATGTTCCCTCCCAATACTCTTTCTTAATATGGAGTGCCAGGGATTCATAACAAAGAGAGAAAGACTAAAGAGAGCAGAGAAAGATGGTGAAAGCATGAGAGAGAAAAACGTGCGCAAAAAATCAAAATAATTTCAGCCATCGACTCTTTGTCTAGGAATAATTTGACCGCTAATTATTTAAGAGCATATATATATATATATGGATGGTTAGAATTAATTTATGTGATTAGTCTGTACTATTTTCTATGCATAAAAAAGAACTAAAAAATATATAATAAGAAGTGTTTATTATTACTTATAATTATATATACCATTAGAATAGAAAATATAAGAGTACTACATTTTTTTAGTAAAATTTCCTCTTTTAATGAAGTCTCTCTATAAAAAAAAAAAAAAAAGATAGCTATAACTATGTAAAGTATCTTCTTAATTAAAAGAGTACAATGTTAAAAAAAAAAAGTCGTATAGCCTTTGTCGCGGTGATCATTTTTCTCTTTTTTGTTGCTGCAAGAAAACATCTCAAAACCTCCGTATTGTTATAATCAACACATTAAATGGATGATCATCAAGTTAATGGGTGGATGAAAGTTAAGGGAGAAGTGAATACAAATATAGTTGGATAGGATTATGAGCAAATGTAGATGGTTGAAATAGTATGCCTAAAGATGGATTTGGTGTCCTAATTATGAGCTACTCACTGCAGAGAATATTGTGAGATTAATATTGTTTTATTCGGAATTTAAAATTTTAATATGAATTGTTTGTTATGTTCAATTCATTAAGTAATTCTTGTAAAAATCAGATCAATCAAAAATTGTTAGCTGTATGATGCAAATGCATTTATTTGACAATTTATTCTCAAAATATTATGTACTAATTAATTTTTTAAAAATAAATATACTCTAATTAAATAGATAATAATGTCTAATTGATATGATTTTTAAAAAAAATTACCTACTCATTAAGTTGAACATAATGAATGATTTTAATTAAATTTTAAAATTTTAAATAAAATAATTTTTATCTCACACACTCCCTTCCCTTCCCTTCACACACTCCCTTCCCTGCTGTGAGCTACTCAGGGCAGGAGCATCAAACTGACCTACAAACTTTGTATCTTTTTATAAATAGATAATATAAAAAAGACAAATATTGTAGATAATATGCACATGCGTAATCTCAATTATTAGTGATCATAATTGTTTTTGGAAAACAAATTATTTTGCATCAACAAAAAAAAAAATTATAGTGACAAAAAATGCTTGTGATGAATATAAAACTATCACTAAAAGCAAGTGTTTTTGTTATCACTAAAAATTAAAATCACGACTTTCTATGACAATTTTTTATTTGTTACATAAATTACAGTCACAAAATGTGTGGCGAGAAAATAAATTTGGCGTCAAAAGAGTTTTAACAACAATAATTTTAGTAACAACAAAAAAATTGTGACAAAAAATGTTTATTATTGATGATATTTTTGACTTATCATTAAATCTCATTAAACTAATTTTATGTTGCATTGCAAATTGATATCACAAAATGTATTATTGTGTTTTGTGATGATTTTTTATTTCTCACATGAACTCATCGCTAAATGTGGGGAAAAAATTAAATTTGGCACCAAGAAACTTTTACCGACAATAATTTTAGTTCATTGTGTTTTTTGAATTATCAATAAATTTTATTAGAACAACCTTTGTCATAATGCAAGTTGTCACAAAATATATCATTGTGTTTTTTAATTATTTTTTATTTTGCTACATAAATTTCGATGTTAAATGCGTCGAGGAAAAATTAGTCTAGTGCAATTTTTTTTAGTGACAATAATTTTAGTGATAACTAAAAAAATTATGACTAAAAAATAGTTATTAGTGATAATATCTTTGACTTATTATTAAATTTCATTATGTGACAATGTATTTTTTATTACATCAACTTTCTATATGTTTGGTTGGACCTCTAAAAACGACAGTTGTAATGGTATTACCTAGTATAGGTTGTGCTAATGGTATTACCTAGTATAGGTTGTGCTAATCGTGAAAATGGAGAGGTGGGAGGTAAGGGTGGTGGTGGTGGTGGTGGTGAAGAGAGGTGATGGCAATGCCGATGGTATTAGAAATTAGTGATGACAATGTCGGCGATAAGAGGTGGTTGCAGTAGCGGTAGAAAATAGTGATAATGCGAATGGCAACAGTGATAACGGTAAAAATAGACATAGTAGTGATACGTAAACAGTAAAGTGATGACAATAGTGACAACAATCGCGATAATAGTAAAATAGTGGTAGAGTGATAATAAGAGGCCACAATAGGGTGGTGGTAATAGAGGTTGTGATTGTAGTGGTGATTGTAAAATAAGTAGTTATAGTGGGGTGAAATTGAAGGTGAAATAGTAGTGCCGGTAGAGTGATCTAATTATTTATATTTAAATTTAAAATAAATTAAACTAACTTTTTATAAAATTTTTGATAAAAATAAAAATATATTTTCTATTTTTTAAAATTACACTAACCTCCTCTATCAATTTTATTATTCTAACACTGATAACAACAATAATAAATTTACTGATTTAACTTTCACACAAATTCCTCCAAGAACACACCCACGCCGAGGGCAGCGGGGAGGGCATGATTCGCTACAGAAACCCTCTTTCCATTGCCGGACCATGTCCTAAATCTCAAATTTCTTTCGTTTCCTTCCAAATCAATCTATCATTTCTTTTCTTTTCTTCTCTTTTTTTTTTCCCTTCACTTAAGCCGCATTGATTAGCAAACATCTCTCTCTCTCTCTCTCTCTCTCTCTCTCTCTCTATATATATATATATATCATTCCCCAGCACCACCCATCGTCATTCACCGGCCATACCCTCGCCGCCATGGATGGCTTCGAACTGACCCTCCGGTCTCAACCTTGGTCCCCTCTACTTATCACGGGAAGACTCCAAACTTGTTGCCATGGTCGGGGCCGGTTCGTTGGCATTGCACTTGATCAAAGCCCATCTCACGGCCGAGGAGAGAAGGTTTGTTGACAACGACACCGTCGTGGTGGAGGCCGAAGAGCTGGTGTGTGCAATTGAGAGAGGGGTGACTGGACGGAATGAGATTGTTGGGAATTTGGTGGATTTGATGAAAGGCGATAAAGGTTGGGAGAAGGCATTTGAAGGAAATCAGTGTTCAAAGGGGGTCCGTTGAGAGAGAAGAGAGCGAGAAAGAGAGGCTGGAGAGATGGTTTTGACTCGGTGCACAAAATAGTATTTTAACTACTTTATTTTTTCAAACCGGTGCATAAAATGAATCTAGAAAATATAACTATTTTAACTAAAATTGGACAAACATCATACAAGACAAACAATAACAAAAATTATGAAATTAAAAAAAAAAATCCAAACACCTAGAGAGAGAGAGAGAGAGAGAGACTAATTATACAGATAAGAAGATCCATTAAAATCTCTACCTGGTTTAACAGTTTTAACTCACGCACCTCCTGCCCAACCAAGAAGCTAGCACATATATATACAGCAACCAGATAACAACCCACATTACATATTTACAAAATTTAAAACTACACACACACACACACACACACACACTTGCTCTTTCTCTCAGTACAGAACACCTTAATTCATTCGTCGCGGTGGAAACATTCTAGGCCACACGATCAGAAAAAAAAGACGCTCTCTCAGATCTCAGATGTCGTGAGGAGGACGAGGACGAGGACTCGGACTCCCTGGTCCAACTCCACTTGCTTTCTCGTAAACGTCCGAAAGCGGACGAGGACTCCCGGGTCCAACTCCACTCCCGGGTCCAACTCCACTTGCTTTCTCGTAAACGTCCGAAAGCGACCTCCTTCGGAACCGATAGGCCTCTCCCCCTCCTAAAATCATCATCATCCACCACCAATTAGCATTTTCAAAATGTGCTAATTACCGTCCAGTGAATGTCAGTTAATAGGGGAAATTTTAATTGTGGAGATTAACTCATTGTATGCACCTATAATTTATTTTTAAATACAATATATGACATAACATATAATGGAGTGCTTAAATTTTATTATCAAAATATAGTCATTGTAGTATTAATTTTTAGCTGTATTTGAACTAATTTTTTTTTTAGTAATTTTTAAATTTTGACTTTTATTTTATAAAAAAATATCAAATTATTTAAAAAATAATAATAAAAACCTAATAAATCAAACCAGTTAATTTTTCTTTAAAACTTTTAAGCAAAAAAGCTAACAAAATTTTTTTTAGCCCAAATGAAGACTTTATTTATTATGGTCCCATTCCACACCCTGCTTTAAGTATTAAGTTTTTTTTTTAACTTAATACCACTTTAAAGTCAAAAAGGCGGTAGAAATGTGGGTGGCTTTTTAAGCCAAATACAAAAAGTTTTACTTAAAATTATCCTAATTTTATAAATTTTATTTTTAATATATATCTTATTTGATAAATTTTAACGAATAAATTTTAAAAATATTATTTTTATAAAAAATAAATACGTATAATAAAATTTATAATATTTTTAAAAAATTATAAAAAAATTACATTAAAAAAAAGAGCTAAAAACCTTTTAGTTGAAAAACAAAACTTTTTAATTTTTAAATTTTTAAACAAAAAGCCAAAAGAGTTAATTTTAAATTAACATTAAGCCCGTTGCCAAATGAGAGTTACATGTAAACCCATTGTGAACTGTGATTAGTATTTTTCTTTTTGACTTCTAAACATAATACTATAAATAAATAAAGAAATTATTAAGAATTAAGTGAATCATATCCTTAATTATCTCTCACATAATTAATAATAAAGAAGGAGTCATGGTTAATTTTAATATTAATTGTTTTCCGCTGGATCGTCGAATAAAAATAGAATAAAATTGCCTTTATATATATCCATGCACAATATATGCATGCATGTGAACCTAATCCATCTTTTACTCTTATGTCCCTGCATAGTACATGTATTCACGTGAACCAATTCTATCTTTTACCTTTTATATATAATTTTTTAACAATACTTCGTACATTACATAAAACAATAACAATAAATATTTCATTGTATACATATGCATCACTTAAAAAAAGAAAAAAAAAAAGAAAAAAAAGGACAATGCATTTTAGGTTATAATTATTACCGTCACATATTTATACATTGTTTCATGCATTATGTATAGACTTGTTGATAAAAAAAAATTTTGGTTTTTTTTCTGTTCAAGAGATGCCAAAATCTTGGGAGAAGGGGCTTTAACCCCCAATGGTAAATTAATATTCAAAGGTCCTTCCAATGGAGGGCCCTACACTTTACTTTTTATTCATTTTAATGAAAGGAATCATTTTACAAATACAAATCTGAAAAAAAAAAACAATGAAGGCAAAAAATGTAGACAAAAAGTTCATTTAACTGGTTTTTTTTTTTTGTTTTTAGTAGACTTTTCCCACATTAGTCTTTTTTTAATCTCCAATTCCTGTTATCTAAATAATCAAAATAATAAAAAGATTAACCAAAAACTTTGGAGAAAAAAAAAAAACTCAAAAACCAAAAATCTTTAAGAAAACAATAATGCTACATGTTGCGCATTCAAACACTGCATGTTTCACTGCTTTGTATGTGTCACTACTATAAATAACTACAAATAACTACTTATGAATTTTATTTATTTTACTTATCAATATAACACTGTTATATATTCACGCACTACCTTGTACATTATTTTATACGCTGCATATAAATTTATTATTTAAAAAAAATTGGCAGTTCGTACACATAGGCTCAACTAACTCCAAGTGTCACATGCAATGAATGATTGCAAATTATTTTCTATTCCACATGCAATGAATGATTTAAAAGCATTTTCACTGTTTTTTTTAACATAAATGTAATTTATTAAAATACTTAATAATATTTAATTAATTTAATTTTTTACATAAATGAAATATACATTGAGATCAGTATGAAATATATATCTCAAATTATTAAAGTGAAGGAACCAAAAAAAGGCTGACTGAACCAGTCCAATTCAATAGTAGACTAAAGAGAAGCCTATTCCTACATATATATATATATACATACATACATGCCCTATTAAGCGGACAAAATTTTCAAGAAAGTATATTTTTAATTTTAAAATTAATTACTTTGTTAAAAAATTAGTAACTATAGTACTATTTTCTAGAATGTTAAGTTTATTTCCTATTAATTTATTTTTCTTTTTTGTAATTTTAGAGTTATTATAAATTAGAATGCGAGTCTTCAAGCTATTCATTTTGTTTGTTGATTAATAAGAATTTTTTAAGAACTTAATCCTATTTGTGTTTGGATATTTGAGATGAAGTCTCTAAGAGTATCTTTAAATTGCGCAGACTCGTAAATTTTTGATGCCAATGCTCTTCTAGCCAAAACACTTCATTGCATCAGTTGGTATTAAACCTAACTTTTGGACACAACCTGACCATAACACAAGAATGTGTGTGCCACTAACAGTGGGGCAAATGTCGTTGTCGAAAAGGTGTATGAGTGAGATGATCAAATGACCTTGCATGAGGTGCTCGAGCAAAAGAATTAACACAGCTTCGAGATGCAATTACTGCATTGGCTGAGCAGATTGCAGTCATTGAGGTCCCTCTAGCAAACCCACATTCTCAGGAGGAGAATGACCAACAATGATTCCAACCCTTTTGTTGAGTATTTGACCAAGTAGGAGAAAAACAGGAGTCATGATTAATGATTGTAATTCTAGATGTTGAAAAACGGGATTGAAGATCGACTTGCATGAGTTCGAGTTCGATGGAAGTTAGATACCACAAGAAATCCTGAATTGAATTCATGAAGTTGAAGAAATTTTGAATTTCTAATAGATTTCTGAGCTCAAATGGAATTCTTTAGAAGTTAAGAAATTTCGTGGCAGAGCTATCGCATGGTGACAGTACACAAAGGCCTTGCTTGTTATAAAGGACTAGGGGAGGAGGGATTCGACTAAGAAACATGGATGGCTAGCCAAAAAAATTGTCACATTGGTATTGAGTTCTATATTTATATTGCGAAATTTGGACTAACAGTCCGATGAATGAAGAATTACTAATCTCCCATTAATAGTGTTAGCCCAAGAGTTTCTTTAATTGATTTTGATGATTTTCATAATTCATTTCCTATAAATAATTGTTTTTAATTGGATAATAATTTTTTTTTTCAAAATGAAAGTGTTAACCCATTTTGAACAATCAAGGTTGACACCTTAGCCAAAAAAGTATGACTTGTATCTCAAAA
>JAOTRH010479558.1:0-13546 GCA_034768845.1 Heliamphora exappendiculata
CTTCACTCTTCATCACTAGCTGCTCGACCAAATGCATAACTCAAGAAAGTATTTATCTTAGTACTAGGGGCTAGCACGCAGAGCTCTTCCTCTGGTATAATGACATGCCATCGCTCACCTGCGTCGCGGAATATCTGCTTGATCTCAACAAGCTCACCCTTGAAGAATCATGTTCTTGATGATGTGTGCGGCGGTGGCGGCAAAAACCTCTTCGACTCCATTGATAAACGTGACAGCAATTTGCGGCGGGTGGTCGTCGATGCGGCGCTTAACCACCAGCTGACACGCTAGGTTGGATTCCTTGGTCTTGCGAGTGTTGCACTGTGCAGAGAACTCTAAGCACGCCACCGTGCACAGATCCAGCACGTTGAACCCTATTCTCACTTTCGACAAGAACTTCAACATTTTCACCCCTTCCCTCTCTCATAGCAACTGAAAACTGGAAAGAAATAAGATGGAGAAGTGAGAAGCATATTCCACGCCTGAGGGAAAAAATGGGGAGAAGGAAGAAATCGAAAGTTTGTCAAAAATTCCAGAGAAGTCTGGGTTTCTTTTGGGCCCCGTTTGCTTTATTCTTATTATTCTTATTACCCTTGAATCTATTATTTTTATTATTATATTATATTTTATTTTTTTTGAGTTCTAGATTATTTAATTACTTCAAAAACACTTTTTCAAAATAAAAACGTACCAGGTCACTACAATATACAAAAGGTATAAATTACCTATCAAGACAAAACAAAAGTCTTGTCATCAGCTACCTCCAGGCACCTCAAGGTCAACTTACAAGCCTACGTTCACCTGAAAAAGGTTTTAACAAATCCCAAAACGTGCGCTGAAACCCAATAGAAACAGACTATAAAACCTTAAAGCAAGATATGCAATCACATAGCATAAAGTTGACTCAACCACAGGAGCCAACGCTGAAACCCAATAGAAACAGACTATAAAACCTTAAAGCAAGATATGCAATCACATAGCATAAAGTTGACTCAACCACAGGAGCCAAAAATGTTTTTCATCCTTAAAATCACAAGTTTTCTATTAGGCTAACGTGAGCCTCAAAAAAGTTTTACTTCATAAAACCCCACATTTTTCATCCTCAAAACTAAGCATTTCAACAATGCAAATAACATTTCACAGTTAAAGAAAAATGTTATTTTTCACTCGGATCACACAACCGAGAAAAGAGAAAATGAATTATATGTACCGACTCTGCCACAAAGGGACAAAGGTAACAACTATAGACTCCTGCCCATTACCTAATCCCTGAATCATTTAAGACTTGTTAGGTAACGACAAGTTCTAACGACAATGTAACTACTGACTTTACGGACTAAATCGATGGACAAAAGCACCACCCCTTCTTTACGGGAATTACCCCGAAGGATAAAGGTACCTACTCTGCGCACGTTTTTGAACTTCCACCGAGGGCAACTCGTGCCACATACCCACTATCCCGGTACATCTAGAGAATCATTTAAAAATCAACCCGTAGCTCAACTACGAAAATATTATCACAATTATACATTAAACATGTATAAAGATCCATCCATCAACATGGAGATGAACAAAACTATTTTCAAAGTATTTTTCTCTATTTTCAACAAAATATTTTTAAAATTTAGACTCAACCCTGAGAGTTAGCTCCAATCTTCCAAAACACAGAGTGTCGAGATTTTCACAAATCCACCGTTTTCAAAACCCCCCATTTGAAAACCAAATATTCACAAGTCATATCATGTAATAACCAAGAAAAAGCATAAAACGTGCATTTTATCCAAACAAATATGGTTTAAACATAAAAATATGACATTCTAGAAAACCAAGGGCTCTTTGAACTCTCCCCAATCTCAAAACTCTTATTCTCACACAAGGAAGAAAAGGGTTAACATCAACAGAAAAAGTGTCGACACAAACAGAAAAGGTGTTGACACAAACAGTAGAGATGTCGACATAAACAGTGAAGGTGTCGACACAAATAGCGGAGGTGTCGACACAAACAGCAACATAATACACAACATCAACAGTAGGAAAAGGTGTCGACACAAACAGAAAATGTGTCGACCCCAACAGCAAAAGGTGTCGACATAAACAGAAAATGGTATCGACACAAAAGAACAGAGAGTTCAACGTAATAGTCACTGAAGCGTGCTCAACACCACAGAGGGAAAAAAGGGTCGACACTAATAGAAAAAGGTGTCGATACAAAAATCCAAAATTCTCAAATTTCTGACCAAGCTACTGGCGATGGTGCAAAACAAACCCAAGCTATTAAAACAATTTCTCAGCCTCAAATTCAACCAGCCAAACACCCCATTTGCAACCCATGGGCATACACAAATCTAAAACAACAAAGATACACCGAAAGGAAAGCCTCAAACCCCTTTTCCTCCAACCGAAAATCAACGAAAAGCAATTTTGAACCAAAAATCCAACTTTTTGAAATATAAACCAACTTTTTATGCATTTTTAAACGGTAAAAACACAAATAATTGCACGTAGCACCCTTTAAAGACAAGATAGTCTAGGATCCTACCTTGTTGAGTAAAAAACTCGAAGCCTCGAACTCCATGAAAAATGAATTTTGTCGAATCAAAATTCTGTCCGGATGAATGCGTAGCCCTCGGTGCCGATAACAAGGATCTGCTACCCGATCGCAAAAAACAAAGCTCGGGCCCCAAGAAATTCTAGAGAGAAGGTAGAGGTTTTTGTTTGGAAAAGAAAACTTAACCTCTAAGTTTTGAAAAATATCTCCACCAAAATATCTGAGCCTAAATATTTATAGGCCACAAAAATATCTTTTTAAAAAAAAAAAAACCTCACATCACACCTCTCAACGGTCCTGGTATTCAACCCAACATGCATTTATAAGCTCGAACATACATAAAACGCATATAAACAAAAATTAAAATGGGTTAAGGTCTTACAACTCTCCCCCTCATAAAGGAATTTCGTCCCCAAAATTCAACACTGAAACTCAAGCCAACACAAGCTCATCAACCATCAATAATCTATGATGCAAATCCAGCAACACTGTATAACAGCAAAAATGTACCAGCAACTGAAACCCCCAAAATTTTTGTCACACAAGGTAAACATGACTTTAAGAATCAACTTCCTTACTGACTGCTCGCACGGGCAAGCCCCATTTGCATCGCTGTCATCCATGAGACATCCATGAAACGTCAGATCAAGATCCAACTCACACTGCCAAACCTCAAAACATAACTCTCACCGTACACAAATCTCCCCAGCAATAAACGCATCACACGAGACTAATCCACCATGGTACTTGATCTCAAACGCTCTCTACGTCCGAACATAGAGACTACCATCCCTTCGTTCTTACTGCCACAAACTGGCTCAAGTACACCTCACAATGCACACCAAGGACTATCCTCGTGAGTCTAGACACAAGATGCCAAACCTTGACATCGATCACACAAAGTTACACTACCCGCGCACAAACTTTACTCAAGTTCTGACGCTCACCAAACGTCCACCGACTTTGATACCACATCATCACCATGCTGATGCTAATAATGCCACCATGAAGCTGACACAACGCCCATCCACGAGCCACAACACAAATACTCGACTCCAGAGAGAAGCCCACTTACTGACCTAGAATACCAAAGAATGCATCACATCTAAATCTTCATTCTTTATTCGATCTTCTATCACGAATCACAATCCTCACCCTGGAGAAACACCAGGTAATACACCATTATCCCAGACAAGGTTCCACAAAACTAAAAAACTATTCCGGCGTCACAGCCTCAAAGTCTCTTGACCCCTACGAGTCACTTGACCAACACATCACACAGACATGACATCTCAATAGGTATCCAAAAACTTACACATCACTACAAAAGAACACTACATCTCAACACCAATTCCCTTGTCAACAAGAACAAGCAAAAGTATTCCTGATCTACTAACTCGACTTCATTGGGAACATAACCCAAATGGTTCAACCATCATATAAACAGGCCACACTGACTAAGTTACCACAAACTATCATGTTTACCAAACTCATACGTACTCTTTTGTGGTCTTCCACCATGGGATAATATTAACACAATTATGCAATTCTTTATGGTCCCCAACCGCGAAAGCAATCGAATCCCAAGTCAGTCACACACACAGGCGCTTAACATCCAAGAAGGCATATATCTTTGCACCACGCGTAAAAACCACGAAGAATCAAACCCACAATCACTCGATCACGGCGATACGAGTCCCCGAGTCACAACTCCAAGGGTCACAACACAGATACCAAATCTACTGAGATTTTTGATCTCAGGACACAACCAAAATCTGAATCGATCAAGAACCCAGCATCTCCGTCCAACCGAGATAAAACAAGTCGCACCAGACAACTGTCCACAAAGAAACTCTCCCTCTATCCAGAGAGAAGAAAAGCGGTCAACAAAACCCATGACCCAATCTCTGCGTACTCCCAGTACTCATCAACACTTGGTCCTTCTGAAGAACTCTGTAAACCTTATCTTAAAGCCGCATCGATCACAGTCAAACAACTGCCGTCAACCACGATTATGGTACTTAGACCATCCACTACACCAAGCTCTCAAATCTTCGGTGTCATTTATACACATACGAATATCATCAAGCCGCATACCTTACAAAACACCTCCCATCCCATAGGATTATAAGCTCATCACTAAGCATGCACGGAGACACGCGTCAACATTCCATTGTGCCAAAATCTCACTCCACAAGGTTGCGCTTACTCACCTAACTCTTGCTAGGAAAACCACAACCACGCCACGGCCTCGAGCTCACTACCCACGCAACTCACATAGAAAGTGTACGACACCATATAGAGGAAACCCAATCCTAAAACCCTTCATCCAGAGTCACCAAGAACTCCCTTAACCATGCAGACACCTTCTGCAATTCTGCACTCAAAGTGCATGTCGATCACAGGCATCGTAACCCATGATTTCTCACCTATCGCGCCAAGCTAGCCAAATCATACTGTACATTACTGAACCTTATTACTCCACACTTCATTCCCATGAGCAAACAGCATACCCATCTCTGAACCTAAGGTCAAACACAAACAACCTTCAGACATATCACACTCAGGATAAACTGTCTCAGTACTAACCAACCACACTCTCGAACTCATCTATGGTCCCTTCAAACCTCATGCACCCAGCACGGTTCCCAAACACGAACTCCTAATCACTAGGATAATGACCAGACCACAAACTTGAGTTCTCGTAGGAATCTCACAAAATTGCTACTCGTCGCAGGTTAGAATCATAACCTGAACCCTTACACATTCCAACACAATCGTGACCCATGCTCTTCCCAGCATATCTACAACTCATAATCGACCCCACATCCTCGAGTTCATTCACTTGGAACTCAAGTCTTAGACCTTAACAAGGTATACCACGTCCAAGGTCATCAGACACTACTCTGACTACCAATAACTTTATGCTAGCAGGGATATTCCCAGAACCACTCACGTTCTGCTATCTCAACGTACACCCGGCCAAGGATTTTCACGCTCTCATCCACTATGTTCCCGTCTATACCCCATCCTGAGTACACGACTCATGACATAGCATGGCTCACGACGTACCTAAGCCATCACACAGCCAAAACTATATACACCGAACCTTAACCAGATGGGATTACCACTATTCACAAATCCATCCACCAATCCAATCATAACAATTGATTTTCCAGGGTCTCCAACACCCCATCACCCCTACTCACAAGGCTATCCTTAACACGACTCTAACTTCCACTAGCATACTCTCAAGAGGAGTCAGCTATCCAAGCCAAAGCCATCAACCATACTTAGACTACACCTGAACAAAATTCTGCTCATACAAACACTCAACAGTTTGCCAACTGAGGCCAACCTCACGCGGCTGAACCCAACTCATCGACGAGTTCCCCAATGCACCAAGCGATTGACGCTCAACCCATAACCGTGCCTTTCAGCAACCACTGCAACTGAGTCGCACATCCAAGACCCAAACCACGGTCTCATCGTCTCGAAGGGTGTATAGATTATATATATAGAAAACATGAAACACGATAACTTAAGGTCGATCTATCATGTTATTTCTAACACATACCACAGAATCATGCTAACACATGACCATAATGATTATGCAGACACAACACTGATACCGAGAAGAACCGACAAGAATGACGTCACTTTAGATAACCCACTTAGATTCCTTGCTAGAAATCACGTTCGCGAAACGCGTTTCTAACTTGGCTACCAAGTTTGTTAGTTCAAATGCCCGAAAGCAAGACTAATCAATCCTAAGGTCTAACCTCCATACTTACATATACACAACAAGCTATCATGCTTATGTTCCAAACACAGGCAACCAGGCACACACACATATTTCCTCACAAGGTAATGCACCCTCTTCCAACAGCTCATAGGTATTTAAACCTAGAGCTCTGATACCAAGTTGTCACGCTCCAAACTTTGGGTCACGCGAAAAGCCCACAAACAATCACCAAAACCAAAATAAAACAAACCAAAGATTTCTCTTGAAAGCAAAAAACATGCATACATCGGCCCACGGCCATAAAAAATACATATGCTTTACAACATGAAACATATACAAAAGGTATAAACTATCTATCAAGACAAAACAAAAGTCTTGTCATCAGCCACCTTTGGGCACCTCAAGGTCAACATACAGGGCTACATTCACCTGAAAAAGATTTTAACAAATTTCACAATGTGAGCCGAAGCCCAATAGAAACATACTATAAAGCCTTAAAGCATGATATGCAATCACATAGCATAAAGTTGACTCAACCACAGGAGCCAAAAAAGATTTTCATCCTGAAAACCACAAGTTTTCCATCAAGCAACCGCGATCCTCAAAAGGTTTGACTTCATAAACCCTCACATTTTCTATCCTCAAAATCAAGCATTTCAACAATGCAAATAACATTTCACAGTTAAAGAAAAATAGTAACTAAAATGTTATTTTTCACTCGAATCACATAACCGAGGAAAGAGAAAATGAATTCTATATCCGACTCTGCCACAAAGGGACAGAGGTAACAACTATAGACTCTTGTCCATTACCTAATTTCTGAATCATTTAAGACCTATTAGGAAATGACAAGTTCTATACGGAGCCACTACAATGTAACTGCTGACTTTACAGACTAAAATCGATGGACAAAAGCACCATCCCTTCTTTACGGGAATTACCCCGAATGATCAAGGTACCTACTCTGCGCACGTTTTCGGACTTCCACCAAGGGCAACTTGTTCCACATACCCGCTATCCCGGTACATCTAGAGAATCATTTAAAAACTAACCCGTAGCTCAACTACGAAAATATTTCCACAATTATACATTAAACTTGTATAAAGATCCATCCATCAACATAGAGATCAACAAAGTCATTTTCAAAGTGTTTTTCGCCGTTTTTAACAAAATATTTTCAAAACTGAGACTCAACCCCCACGGTTAGCTTCAAACCTCCAAAACACAAAGTGTTGAGATTTTTACAAATCCACCATTTTCAAAACCTGCCTTTTGAAAACTAAATATCCACAAGTCATATCATGTAATAATCAAGAAAAAGCTTAAAACATGCTTTTTATCCAAACAAAAATGGTTTAAACATAAAAATATGACATTCTAGAAAGCTAAGGGGTCTTAGAACACACCCGAATCTCAAAACTCTTATTCTCACACAAAGAAGAAAAGAGTCAACACCAACAGAAAAAGTGTCGACACAAATAGAAAATGTGTCAACACAAATAGCAGAGGTGTCGACACAAACAGAAAATGTGTCAACACAAACCAAAAATTTGTCAACACAAACAGCAACAGAATACACAACATCAACAGTAGGAAAAAGTGTCGACACAAATAGAAAATGTGTCGACATCAACAACAAAAGGTGTTGACACAACGCAAACAAAAAATGTGTCGACACTAATAGCAAAAGGTGTCGACACATAAAATCCAAAATTCTCAAATTTCAGAACAAGCTGTTAGTGATGGTGAAAAACAAACCCAAGCTACTGAAACAACTTCTTAGCCCCAAATTCAACCAACTAAACACCCCCTTTGCAACCCACGAGAATACACAAACCCAAAACAACAAAGATATACCAAAAGAAAAGCCTCAAACCCCTTTTCCTCTAATCAAAAATCAACTAAAAGTGATTTTGAACCAAAAATTCAACTTTTTGAAATATAAACCAACTTTTCATGCATTTTTAAATGGTAAAAACACATATAATTGCACGTAGCACCCTTTAAAGACAAAATAGTCTAGGATCTTACCTCGATAAGTTAAAAACCCGAAGCCTCGAACTCGGTAAAAAAATAAACTTCGTCGAAATAAAATTTTGTCTAGATGAACGCGTAGCCCCTTAATGCTGATTGCAAGGATCTGCTACCCGATTGCCAAAAACAAAGCCCGGGCCCCAAGAAATTCTAGAGATAAGGCAGAGATTTTTGTTTGGAAAAGGAAACTTAACCTCCAAGTTTTGAAAAATATCTCTACCAAAATATCTAAGGCTAGATATTTAGGCCACAAATTTAAAAAAAAAAAAAAAAAACCTCACATCACACCTCTCAACGGTCTCGGTATCCAATCCAACATGTATTTTTAAGCTCGAACATACATAAAACGAACATAAACATACTATTGTAAAAATAATAAACAACACGTTGAAACGTTACAAAAATTAAAATGGGTCAGGGTCTCACACTCACACACGAACCTAGGGTTAGAAAGATTTGTCTGGCGGACCAGGGCTTATGGTGCTTAGTCTTCTAGGGTTTAAGAGATTTTTCTGGCGCACCAGGGCTTAGGGTGCCTAATCTTTAGAGCTTGAGAGATTTACCTGGCGCACTAGGGCTTAGGGTGCCTAATCTTTAGGGCATGAGAGATCGCACCAAGGCTTAGGGTACCTAATTTTTAAGGCTTGAGAGAACCGAAGGGTCATCACACACACATGAACCTAGGATTTTTATTGCTTTCAGCATGTCTCTACATATCTCTTGCTTGGTCTGTTCTTATATATCCTCTGCTTATCTTTTTCTTTTTAGGCTGATCACTACATCAGAGGCCTCGGTGGTTCTACCTCTAGAGAGGTGTTAGAGTGGTATAATGCTCTCTCCGCTCCTAGTTGGGCTATTATCGATGCCTTTGGCTTTGCTCGGTTCATACCCTTATTGGGTAGGACGAGCAACGACCAGGTCTGGCTGACAGTTTTGGCTGAGCGGTGGTGGGATACCACTAACACTTTTTATTTCACCACATTCGAGGCAACTCTGACACCTCTTGATTTCTCGCTGATCACTGACATTTGGGTTAGAGGTACCTCCATTCTGTTTGATCCATCTAATGCTCAGTCTGTCGATGTGCTGTTGTACCTTCCCCGCTACTTTGAGTGGGTTGCCCGAGGCTTTTTGATGTATATGTTCGGTACCTCTTTGTTCTCGAACAAGGAGAACAACATTCATTTACATTACTTGGGTGCACTCGCTCGTCTTGATAGGGTTGCTGCTTATGACTGGGGAGGAGCTGCTCTTGCCACCCTCCACGGCTTCATGCGAACTTTGACTCGGTTCCCCCAAAAGCTCAGCATAGGGGGATATTGGAGGGTCTGAGAGGTATGCTTTAGTTTCTACACTTTTCCATTCATTCATATTCTCTCTTATACATTATCTACTTGCTGAAATCTTTTCTTTGCAGCTGTGAACTTATGAGTTCCTTGGGCTTCATGTCCCGGTGAACTCCTCGGCAGACCCTCTAGTCATTCCCCGTGCAGCCTGGTCGTCCCGAGGGCTGAAGGAAAAAACGGCTGGGGCGAAAGACATCGATCGGTTCTGAGTATCATTGGACCGGATGACCCCCGATCAGGTAGCACTTTTACTGCTCTCTGTACCATACTATTCACTGCACTGTACTATTTCTATTCACACGGATCACTGCACACTGGTTATCATACTGTACTGCATTCACTGCTCGCTATTTATTGCATTGCACTATACTTTGAATTGCTGCAGGTCTACTCGAATGTCTGATTGGGAGTGGAGGATTGGGCCGACACAAATTTGATGCGCAGTCAAGACCTCACCTCGATGCGAATCCTATTAGAGGGTCCATTCGATCGGGAGAACTATCTCAGGGAGCTAGTGGTCCGCCAGTCGCTCAGCCTTGATCACTTTTGGATGTTGGTGGTCCCTCCAATCCGCATGTGCCGGACCGATCTCCTAGGCCGCGTCAACTTCCTCTTAGAGGTGGTGGGGACTTATGCCTCAGAGTTGTTGGTGCCGGAGGGGGACTACACAGCTTTGGCCCGGGCACATTTGCTGGGACTATTAGAACCCGACCCAGCTGCCCCTGGTGGCAGGAGGAGAGGACGGGCACTGGAGGCTGCTGATGTCGGTGCTGCTCCTGCTGGATGCTGCTAGAGGAATGAGAGGCCCGTAGATTTCAAGGGATGTCCAGATCGTGGCATATGGCTTCCCTTTTCCTTTGTCGGTTCCAATTTTGCCAGCACCGGAGTTCAGGGCTGACATCGTCCAAGTTTGTCTTCCACCTTTCCTTAAGTTACATTCCTTTTTTTTACTTGTCTAGTTTTCTTGAACTAGTTTTCTTTTATTCTTTGCAGATTTACACCAGTGGCCATAGTGAGTATCTTAGATGTTCTTTCAGCTTTCCTGCACTTTTTTTCATTATTATGTTCTGAGTCTTACTTCTCTTTTGACAGCCTCCTGTACCACCTTCTGTCATCATCCAGTCACAGGCTCCCGCTCCTTCTTCTACTCCGGTCCTAGCTCCCACTCGAGGCCATGGATCTCGCACCGCTTCCTCCAGAGCTCGTTCCAAGCGATCCATCTCTTCTGCCAGGAGTTGCTCCAGAGCCATTTCTTCTTCCTCCGGCAGTGATGGTGACGACAGCGATGACGTCGAGCGACTCTTCGAGGATGTCAGCTCAGATGAGGTCGGTCCTTCCTCTTGCAGGGTCCGTGCGAGGCACATTTGAGAGAGAGAGCTTTCCCCCCATTTTCATTTATTTTATGATACATTCTAATACATTTACTTTGATACATTTGGCTTTCATGGGCCTACGTGCCCCAGTTTGATACATTTATGGGCCTGCGTGCCCTTATTTACTAGTTATTGGGCCCGGGTGCCCCACTTTATATTTTGATACATTCTACCATTTTTTGATGCATTTCTAGGCCTTTGCGCCATTTATTGCTTCACATGTTTATTTTTTGTATGACTTTTCTTCATTTGTTGCTCAAACTATTTTAGATGCATGATACAAATGTCAAACTTTACACAGAATGCATAAACCACAAATATACACACCCGCCATGTTTGAACATGGAGGTCGCCACAATCCAACCTGGCGATTGCCTGGTCAAAGGAATGATATCACTTTACGGTTCCTTTCAAGTTCGCAGTCGCCCACTCCAAGGTGGCGGTCGCCACAATGACTGCACCTTTTGCTGAATTTTTTATTTCTTACCTTTTTCCTGCCTTATAAATACAGCACTTGAGGCCCTTTTTCTGTTGTTCTCACTCAGATGGCTAATCCCATTTTTATATGGTGGTAGGCAAAGTACTGAGAAGCATTATACCGCAGCAGTAGGGGATCAGGTATGGGCATGGGGTCCAACAGCTTGATAAGTCCTTTCTCAACAAGTCAATTTAGGGCTGTGGATAATGAAATGTTGAAGGGAGTGAAGACTCTCCTCGGACTTTGTTGCGGCTATTGACTGTTGGGCATGGTTTGAATGTTGGGCAGAAGATGAAGGGTTCAAAAGCTTACCCTCATTCAAGCAAGAAGTAAGGTTGGCAGAAGCAGACTGATTTTGGTTGTTGGCAAGGAAGGTTCTTTTTGGTTTCTGATTGGGCTCGACTTTCTCAATATCTCCAGACTGAATGGCATTCTCAATCTGTACCCAATGTCAAATAAGGTAGAGAGCGGCTGTGTGATAAGGCAACACTTCAGAGGAGACTACAGGTTTTTTTTATCATGATTCTCACTTGTTCTTTCTCAGTTGACCAATTTTTCATTTTGGCTGCCTTGCCTCTCTACTTGGTCAGAAAGTCAACAAATAATTCTCTATTTTCCTGACGAGTCGTTTCCAACTCTCAGGTGGTGACATCTAACTGGACGTTATAGCTGTATTAACTGATGAAAACAGTTGCTATATCCTCACATGTTCTAGTCTTAGCCACCTCTAGGGAGAGAAACCATCTTTTTGCTGCCCTAAAAAGTTATCGGTGGAACAATTAGGTCTTGAGCGGATCATCAATTCCCATGGGGGAGAGAGTGCCGACATACATCCTCAAGTGGATCCGAGGATCTCCAGTCTTGTCAAACTTCACCATCTCTGGCATCTTAAAATTTTTAGGCAATTTGGCATCTAGGAATAAACACAAACCGCCTACATCTAGCATGTATTCTTTCACTCCCTTTGCCTTCCGCAGTACCTTCTCCATTCGATCAATCTTTTTCGTCAGTGCAAACTTTCTAGACTAGGCTGTAATTTCTTCCTCCACCACCATTTGGCAGGGAACACTAGGTGGCATAATGACTTGTGGTGCATCCTGTCCCTGGTTATCATCCCAAAAGTCTTCACCATTTTTATTTGTATCATCCGACTGTCCATTTACACTGGGCAGACGGGCCTGAATCGTCCGGATCAGTACTTGACACTAATTTGAAGCCTGGGTTTGCTGTTCCACGACCTGTTGTATCTCAGTGATTGCCCTCATCAGGGCTGTCAGATTAACTTCATTCTCTGCCATTTCAAATGATTCAGGTGGTTGTTCAGATACCCTATAGAGTTTTCTTGTCACTGATCTAGCCCAGACACGGGTAGACTGTAATCTTTTCGGCTCAATGATCTAGACTCGAAGAAAACCTAGATCCCAAAAGCAGAATAACCAGTATCAAACACTTCCCAGATAAGAATTTTGACGATAGTAACAAACATCCCGGATACCCGAAATAGCAAACCATAAGAAAATAATTACTAAAACTGAAATAATGCCCCTGCTGGGCTCATACTGGTAGCATAACAATAGGACAACCCGGGATGATGACCAAGGAGAAGATCAACCAAATTCTAAAGGGAAGGTTTATCTAAACAGAAAAATGGGCAGCACTCTGGCAAAAAAATAGTTCTAACCCTCAATAGACCGATTTGATCTAGGATTCTAAAGAAAAATGGGCAGCATTCCGGTACGAAAGCAAAACTAGCTCACACTGGTAAAGGTTCGAAGGAAGCGATCCTAATACAACAACGGGAAAGAAACTAACAACTCGAGAAGAACTCGAAGGAGAGAGAAACTATCCTAAAGGTTTCAAAATAAAACACGGACATGACCCCAAAAAGAAAATGACGGCGTGAACCAAATAAGGCGAGGAACAAAACTCAGGTAAGAACCCGAAGGCAAAAAGCTAACCTAAATGACAAGGGATAATAGAAGATCCGGGCCAAACTCGGAAAAGAAACTAGCTTAAGCTAAA